>JASANE010013470.1:0-53580 GCA_030248225.1 Trileptium ribeirensis | reverse complement strand
GATGCTGTCATCGTTTATCCTGGCTTGGGACAGGCGGAGATTAATTATTTAGACATTTGTAATTATGTAATAATGTCAAATTACGTTTCATAATTACGTTTCTTTATTGTGCAAAATTTCGCGAAAATCTCGAGCTAAAAATTGCAAGTCTGGATGGACCCACTGTTTAAGGTTTGGACACAAAATAATTTGTTGGACCCATTTTGGAAAAAACCCTGCTGTTGCAAGAATTTTCTCTCGAGAAGCCGTTGTCGAACTATTACCCAAAGGTAAAAAATTCTTCAAAAAATGAAATTTTTAAAAATTTTGCGAAGTAGGGTTTTGTTTGTTGGGATGAACGATGGGTTTACAGGGTTGTTGAAATAAATCGTTAAACACGGTTGCGTTGTTATTTTTAACACATGTTGATTATGACATTAACCCTTTGTGCCACTGGCGTACCAAATATGGTCAACTTTTGCGACTTTTTCTATTCAGTTCTATGTAGTAAAACTTGAATAGATTATACGTTTTCGAGGTTTTCTAAATACGATAAAACCACTTGTGTCTGCATGTTTTCGATCTGGCAGATTTTTGCTACAAATTTGGTTGAAAATTTTTTTCAGATCGCGTAATTTTGTCAATTACGATTTGCTCTTGGCTGAAGAGGATAAGAAAGCTACCAAAAGGGATTCGAGATCTGTTTGGCAAACAGTTTCTGCTGAAAATGCAACAACGGTGTCAGGCAGTTCCCCCGTGGGTCACGATGCTGAATCTTTTGAATCAATTGGGTTACCAATAGCTGAAGATAATCATGATAGTGAAACGAGCTCTGTAGCGGAAAAAAGCGCTAAGGGTGAAGACCACAATGATGATAATTGTACGGATGAAAGTGCTGCTGGAACAGCCACAAGTGACTGTGGAGACGGATATGCGCATCATGGATGGTCTGACCCGTTTGACAAAACGAATGAAGGTACTAGTATGTTTCGTACGACCAGCTCTGGAGAAGCGTCAACAAGTGAGGTACATTGTCGACCAAATCGAATATGTCGCCTTTAACGTTGCCTCAGCAGGTACGATCAAATTCAGCAACCTCTTCAGTGATATTTTTGCTGATCTCGCTTTGCAATAAAGGACTGCTAACGTTGTTGCAGTGCTGCAGTTTTGATGATTAGTAAAACAGAAGTAGTAAAATAAAATAAATATATGCTCGGAACGGAAAACATCTGTGGCACAATGTGTGGCCATTTAAATAATCCAAAATTCTGAAAAGTACATGAGGTAATTATTTAGGTAGGAGCCCCACCGTCTCTTGTTGGTAGTTGTAAAAGATCCAGCAAACTCAGGTGGGAGGCCGGTGTACATTTCGTAAAAATAGCAAAAACGAAAATTATAATATATATGATTTGTTAATAAAATCAAATTATGATTGTAATAAAATAACTAGTAACAGCCACCGTTTTATTTTTATAATTTTTATGCGCATTTTGTCTTGTTTCACGTTCGTTGTTATAGATAAGGAGTAACGATTTTCGGGACGGTTTGATGGTGTAGACAGCTTAGTGTTTGTACATGACTCCGTTTTGATGTACATTGTTGTATAATGATTACAAGCGTCAATGACACTACTTGCCGGGCATTATATACCTTCGGAGGGTTTGTATTTCCCGTTTTCCCGGTGTATTGCTGAAGTCACTGCCACTTATTTCGTGATGCATTCCTGAATTATTTTAGATATGCGAGGATCAATGCGGACACAAATTTATTTAAATTAATTTATCCTCTACGTCATCCCAATGTTCTTGAAGTTAGGATTACGCGTCAAAAATGCCCATCACATTTTAAGCAAACGAGTGTAGCCGCCAGTAGCAGCGAACTACAGTTGTTTAGTGGGGATGCTGTAATTTATTGGCTATTTAGATCTTTGCGTTAAAACGTACCGAATTTAAAACAATTTTTAATTTTGACGTTATTAGAGTAAACTAGGAAATGTAGAAAATAATCTAGCGGGCAGCGGGATTATGTAGTTTTCTGGCAAAATTTTTCAGCGATTGTGGAGTCTAAACTTCGTGCGTCAGATTTTAGTAAAATTGGATTTAATTATTGCAGCAAGATTATTATAGCTGCGCTTGTGAGATGACCTGTTATCTATGTTAGTCATTTGCAGTGGAAATGGAGTGTTGAGCAATTTTTTAAATTTGAAGCCATTCGGCACACCGATAGACCGCCGGATTTGCTCAGGATGGAGACTGTTCATTCCTTTGCCGTGAAAATTTTCAGCGATTGGAATGGTTAAGCTTGGTTCCTCCAATTGTGTCACACCTGAATCCCTTGTCTACGGAGTGTACACGCAATCAATAATCACGAAATTCAGGGAAACATTATATCCCAGCTTTAAGGTAATTGAATCATCCTTAAAGATTTGTATTAATGATTGCAATTTCTTTTATTATACGCAAGGTTTCTGGTTTGTTGAAGATAGCTAAGTACCGGTTCGTAGCAGCGCAGGCTTTCTAAATCTGGTGGTACATTTCAAAAACCAGACGCCCCTGGTTAGAAGCCTTCCTGGTCAATTTTTATGTGCTTCCTAGAAAATTTGTATTAAAACTTCGTCTTGAACCGAAAAATTCGTTAATTTTGCCAAAATTTTCTTCAAAATCGTTTTTTTAACTCCGTCAAAACTGTTTTGACAGTGTTTGTGAAACGATTTTTTCCGTTAAATCTTGGCAAAAATAGGTGCCCCAGTTCGCAACCAGGGGGGCCTCAGAGCATGCCCCATGGCTAATTTTTCAGCGAATAAAAAGCCCCAGACAACTACAGAAAGCATGACGAATAAATCTCAATTTTCGAGCGAGCGATATAATTCGTAGAACGTACTGTAATAGCAGCACTTCGTAAGGAGGTAGTCATTGTTGGCACTGTGGTACGAGATGTGTTAATGTAGACGACATGTAGTGCTTGCATATCCGATGGAAAAAATCTGCAGGGCGTTTAGTTTATGATTGAGGAGTTACAACCGCTAAAGTGATGTGAGGT
This sequence comes from Trileptium ribeirensis, assembly GCA_030248225.1. Taxonomy (NCBI): domain Eukaryota; kingdom Metazoa; phylum Nematoda; class Enoplea; order Enoplida; family Thoracostomopsidae; genus Trileptium; species Trileptium ribeirensis. Next base: position 50,562 of record JASANE010013470.1, on the reverse strand, counting down.
AAATTTGTTCAATACACGTGATATGGGATATTGCACCCTCAACTTTGATATCTATTTGCATCTTTTTCAAATAAATGATATTATTAGGGCAAACCAAATTTTGAATTAAATTAACGTAAATATTGCTGTTATTTCTAAAGATAGTAACTGATTGGTGGTATTTTGTTTATATTCTGTCTCTCGGTGTTAGTTTACGCTGTATCGCCGATTGCGAAGTAAACAAGACATACACAAACGCAGGATTTTATCCGCAATTCATGTGTATATTATTGTATCATTATTCTGATTCTGCAATATGCCGTTCTATTTGGACACGATTGCACTGTACGCCGGTCGCAGAAGCGGATGCTGTTCACTTCGTCCCATTAGTTTTCCAAAATACGGAATTAAACCATTTTCAGAACAGAATTAGCCTCATTATTTTATTTATGGTCAGTGTCTTCGATTTTGGACAAGTTGCAACTGGTGACTTGAATGCATTGAATCGTTTACTAAGCTATCGTTTGCGATCTATGCTTTGTAATCTTTAGACAATAATTTACAGTAACGCTAAACCCAACAGTGAAGTATCTAATTTCACACCCTTCTGTATTATTTTCCTGAGATGATGTCGGAATGTGTATTAAGTAGATTGTCATAGCTACAGTAATTAGCATTCAATCCTAGGTACGCCAGCGGTCAATTGTAGGCTTATCCGTTCTCTAAAAATTTATCTAAACCATGTGCATTGGTCGATCAGTTTGAAATAAATAATATTTAGTGATTGTTTTCAAATCAAGGCGCTAGAGTAAATAAATTTTCGCTCAGGAGCATTAACAATACTCTGGTCGAGGTCAAAGACACCAATTTTTAAACATATTTTTACCTTGTTTTTAACAAATTTTGAGCATTGAAATGTGAAAATTTTATTATAAAATTTTATCACTTATTTTGTTCGATCTTTGGGGAGTATTACGGTATTTATTGGGGTTGGTTGTGGGGTAATTAACCTAGCCGGAACCCGAAGTTTTGTCATGGGATACCCGTTCTAACGAAGGATAATTGAAAATGAAGGCACGGTCATCTTTCTATTCAGAGAGCACAGTGGTAATGGTTCAGCATATTAATTAAAACCAAACTATAATATACACTGGATATTTAAAAATTTATTATACCATGGTTTTTATTATAAACTAACTTGGACAAATTGTTAGCGGGAGTACAGAGAATTATGGCTTTCCTAAATAAAATAATAATTGCATCTCAACTTAATATTTTTTCAGAAACGAGAAGTCCAAGGGCCAGGTGCCGGCCGCAAGAAGAAGCTTGATTTATGCATACAAAAACTTAAAAAAGCTCAACAGTGTAATTCATAATTACTGTAGTTAGTTTTGTTTTACAGTGACGGACAAAATTGAGCGCAGTCGTGGATGAACGCAATTATTGTGTCTGTCTTTTGAGCTCTTACTTTACTTCGTGGCTGTAGTGGACGAACGGTATATTAGCGACATACATGCAAAATAGACAACATTTTGGTTAAACCACAATAACGAACTTTCTGTGCAAAAGTAGGGTAACACGAGATGAAAATTGGTGTTATATCCATGGTTCATAATAATTTAAATCGCCGTGATTTAATGCAAGTTGTCAACAACGATTTTGTGGTCACAGTTCGCCAACAACAACATGAGAGGTTTACGGGGTATACGAAAGATAGCGGCTATTATTAAGTTTCCTAAGTATACGGGGTGCATATGAAAGATAGCAAATGGACATTCATAATAGCTACATTTGAATGTTGTATTAAAAAGTTACTCTTGATAATTGAAAAGGGTGGCGAAAGAAAACTCAAACTTTCAGGTCTAAGCTCCATCGGGGTTAAATTGATGATCTGTAATGTCAAATCGATGGAAGAAAATACTTTATTGTATGGGTACAGGAGTAGCAATAGATTGATAGCAATCAGATAGAAATTCGAAGGCCAAGCGGTCCGAAATAAGACCTAAATTTTGTATTGACACGGAACCTTTAGGATATTGGATTTAGGCTTCCTTGTCGTGAAATAACAGTCTTACCAGTCGTGGTTAATAACAGCGGATTCGACACCAGCGGAGAGTACTCCGACACCGCCTGGTGTATAATTTGACTACGAATGACGGGGATACCATATTTGTACTACTAACCGTACGTCACAGACTCCGCTGAACCGGCCACATGATGGCATAGACACTGTCCTTTACGTTCCGATCGACGTTGACACTGCTCGTGGTACTTTTGGGACATGGAGAGGCTTCAAGACCGACTGCTGTAATTTCAGTTGCTGATGAACAATGCACAAGGTAGACGACAATCCGGAGGTTCGTGGCCGATTAGGATTATGAGCACAGAATCTCTTGACGATGATGCAGATAAAGACATTTCTAGTTAATGTCATCATCTTGTAGAACGGGTGTATCGATAATACGAGTTCGTGTTATCACCAGGCCGACGATATTGTCTATACGTGACCTTATCTTTCCAACGAAAAAAGAATAGCCCTTCCGACGCTTCATTTTTGACGACATTGTATATATTGATATAAGTTAATTTTGCTGAAAAAGATCAAATATAAGGACGATGGTAGTAAGGTCAGATTGACTGTCGCCGATCTGAAATCCCCTCACCATCTCTCGATGAAGTCGGATGTTTGAAGTTTGTTGACTGTGCTCATCCAACGACGACGTGGAACTTGAAAAAGTGTACGGCAGCATCGTGATATCAAATTGTTAACATTCTTGAATGAAATTTCAAGAACAATCCTGATTTGTCACAGATTGCTTAAGTTAACTTAGTCCACAGTTTGCTAACAGTATGATCGGTTTATATCACTGATTTTTTTCTTAAAACGGATGTCATTGCTGCTACGCTATTTTTAACTCATTCGAAAAAAACTTAGTGCGGTGCAACTTTAACAAATTTGTTCAACAATAACTTATCGTTTTGCTTCAGGATAGGTAATTGTGTGATTGTTTTCGAGATCACGTCACCCGTTAAGAATTCGAGAGTACAAAAATTAGAAACGGTTTCTCTCCATGCAAGGAAGGCCAAAACATGCGATGTGACTTCGCTATGTATATTAAGAAATTACAATTACGAACGGAAATAAAAGCCAATATTTCACGAATTATGCGCTTGCTATTTGTGCAATATTCGTAAACCATTTTTGCTTTAATTTGTGTTTGTAGGTGGAATTCGTGATATATTTTTTTAGAACTATGAAAAATAATAGAGTGATTAATACATGGGCTTTGACTTACAAAAACGGAACTCTTACAAAAAGATTTACAACTACTATAATAGTAAACTGTTGAGAAAAATAAGACTCATCTAGATTTCGAAACAATATTTAGTAAAAGCTTCGCTTGGTAATCTCGTCAGTTGACGATGTGCCACCCATTAATATGAGAATTATCATCAAGCCCGATTGACAGTTAACTTTTGTTGATCGCTTTACATTTTGACAAGCAAAAATTAGTCATCGTATGATTATGATGTGTTTTGACTACATTAGTATTGCATTACAGCTTCGGTTGCGTTGTGTACTGCTTCGACATGTGCAAGTGCATCTTCGTTTTCATCTCCAAGCTCTTGTTCTCAGACAGCGAATTTCCAACAACCACAACCTTCCTCCGCACACCCCAGTCCTAAGACTCACGGTTGCAGAAAACAAAACGCAACAGCGTCGAGTGGCATAGCAAGCATTAATATTACCGCGCTACAGCAACAATTTGTTAAAATTGCACCGAGTAGCGCTAAAAAAGCTGCTTCTATGGTTACCACAACTGCACCATCAATTTCACCATCATCAGTACCAAACACTTGCATGTTGTCCAATACTTTAGCGATGAAAAACGTTTCAAATAGTACTAGTAGTATTCGTCATAACGTTCCGTTACTCCGAAGCAGTCCGGGCGGCGTTAAATCACCAGTAAATTCTCAATTTGGAACGCCGATATCAATGAACTTTCAAACACAGACCGTCCAGCATCAATCGCAATTGCGTCGCGATTCTCAGTTGGTGTCGTCTCCGCTTTCACCCCGAATCCAGTCTATTCCCACAAGTTTGACAGTGTCACATGTTGCCGAAAAATGTGCAGTTAAGGTAAATACTGTAAATTTTTAAGACTTTGAGATAATTTTATCAGCTTTTATAGGATATTTTCGGGAACGACCGAATATTCGGTATTCGGCCGAATAGTAGGTATTCGGTATTCGGCCGAATAGTTGGCAATATTCGGCCGAATACCGAATAGTTGACTGGCCGCTGTTAGTTGAAAAATAGAGTCACAATCTGCCCACCAGATATCCTAATTTTACGGCCGGAGTCCTGATAATGATGCTGCAAACCGCTAAATACGTCCAACGTGTTGCAACTTTGGTAAGACAAGATGCGTTTGAGACTCATCAATACAGTTCGCAGCCGGATCGAATTTTCTGATCACCACAGTTATGCTCTTCATCAGCCGTGCACTATCTCGCTGCCATAATAGTTGCGAAATTAATACTTTGGGGTCTAAATGCAGGAGGATTTGTTCGTTTTCTTTACACATCGTGAATGTGAAGTGAGACATTATGCTATGCCGTTCTACATACCTACATAAGCCTAACCCTAAGTCTACCCGCCCCCGAACACCACGCACTGAGCCGTTCTTTTTTTAACGATATGACTTCACGCACCAATTATCGCCGTTGCCCAGATGATGAAGTTATAAAAAAATCGATAAACAAAATTATAACTTCAACCTAACAAACGAGAGCACAAAGCAAAAATTCATCGAACAAAAACTATCGCTGACTCAGGAACACAACACAAAACGACCTCACGTACATACAGTGGTGGATTTATAGAGTTATAGATTTGTCATCATACATAGGTGTTGCGAACAACTGGTAATCGGTGAAATTAGGTATTCGGTCGTTCCCTAGTATATTTAGCGGTAGTGATGTAAGATTGAGCTGGAGCTTTAGCTGAAAAGACCATTGTAATATCAAGTTAACAAAGCTTGGCCTTTGGCCTGGACTTTTGGGATACAACAGTGTATTTCATCCGAGCTATTTTTTCACAGCACTCGGTGTTCACATTATTTCACGAAAATTATTATTGTAAGTTTCAACAATTCAAAGCAGGCGGCGCACGCACTAATCTGTTTGTTCTTCAGCGCTGTGTTCTCGTATTTTTGACTGTTGTCTTCGAAGCGACCGGGCCAAGATCATTTTCTGGCAGGTGATGTATACATAATTTAACTATAGCCTTTTTCTACACCCCAGTCTTTATAAATTATTGACTAGTTTCCTGAATTTCCACCACTTACTAGTACGGTATTATGCCCAGCCGCCTTAATTGCTACAGTTTACGTATTTTAGTAGTTTTACTAAATCTTTTGCCATGTTCACTCATCTTTTTAGCAAACTAGTAAGATTTCTTATAAATTTACTTATATATATTACTTTAGAAATATCTATATTAGCCTTCCTCCTTGAATTGTAATAGTAACGTAGAACAATTAAGTTTTGGCCATTGTGTTATATTTGCGATAAAAATGTATTTTGAATTGTGGAATTCCATTTTTATGCTAGATATTTTCCATTGCAGTGCGATATTTGCGTTTTGTGACTTATGCCTCAGGAATTCTAAATTTATATTTATTCAAGAATTTTTAACTTAGCTAGAAAAATGTCCCAATCTTAACCGAAACTGAGCTAATGGAGATACCGTAATGATTTTGTCTAATATAGCATTGTAGAGGTTGATGGGTTTTTATAAGCTTACGCTTATATGTGATTATGAAATAGCGCACTTTTTTGTGTTTTGGCTACCCCAATAATATTTCCTGCATAAAATATAGAAAAACAAACACTGAAATTGTCATCTTATGAGTGCACGTGACGCTAAATTTACACAATAGTTGACGCTTTTTCTTGAAAATACTGAATCTTCCCACTTCCATACATTTCGAAGCTCTCCGCTTGAACGGAGGCATGGGTTGCGGCTTCTATTTCATGACCTCTGTCAAAATCCACCACGTTTTGGTTCGGAACAGGGGTCTGGGTTCATGACGTTTTCTAAAATTTTCAGGCAATGGAGAGTTCATAATAAGAAATTCGTTGTATTTTTGAAAACTGGCACACTTATCTTTTGCAGTATTCATTTTTGATTCGCGGTCTTTTAGAGAACTACAAAGCGTCGTAAAGAAATTGGAATCAGTTTTTTTCAAAGTTTTGGCAATTGCTTTGTTCGTGAACGTTAAAATAAGGAATGCAGTAAAGTGTACCTCTAATAAAAGGTATTCGAACCCCATCCGCACAGGGAACGTTATCAATATCTGCCAAAAGCAGACTAAGTCACAACGTAAAAATATAGTTGCTGCAAAAAATTTAGCGATCGCGGGCTCTAAATAGCACCGAAGATGAAGTTTAATTAGTTTTTAGTTTAGAAATAAGCCGCCCGCTGGCGCCGGAGGTTCCAGTGATTTTTACGGAGAAATACATTTCGTTTGGGATCTATATATTATTTCGTTTGTACAATTATTTTCATGAAACAAATGTTCTCCATAATGATCATGTTTGCATAAACCTTCGTTGTACATTTAGCACTTAGTATACAAAACAAATTAATTTCAGTTTCTGGATGCAAATAGTTTTCGAATTGGATTTACCGAATGTTGAGCTCTGTCTCTGTGTATATTATATTATTGCTGAAGTATTCACTATAGTTTGATAAAAATAATAACACCGTTTTACGTTTTATGATTTTCATTGTAATACTAAAACGAAATACATACTTTGTGCCGTCGTTGGTTTTAAGGGATTAATGTATTTAAAGGTGTGTTTGTCGTAAATTTTATGCAAGCCGCTAAGATCTGAGATGCAGCCAACGGTGAAAGTCGTTTTGTATGAATTTTATCTCTCTAATAGATTTTGTTTCTGTCTAACTGGTTATGAAAATGAACAGAGCGAGCACAATATTCCCGACTTGGGTGAATAATGTTGATTGATAGCCTTGTGTGTCGTTACCGAGCTCAGCTGCTGCTAGCTATCTCGTTGTTTGCTAGTTTATCGTCGTCAGAAAAAAACGATGGTTTCAATATTACGGTGTTGGTTTCTATGTCCTGTTGTGTGCATAATACGATCTCGTTATAGGAATCAGAGAGAGTTGTTGTGTGAACGATAAAATGTAGCAACGACGTTTTTGTTGCTGTTTCGCTAACATATTTATTATTAATATAATAATGTTGTTGCTATGCTGTGTAGCATAATGTGTATTATAGATGGCAGAAATGGTGCGAAAGAACGTTGAAGAAATATTGATCGATGCGCTGCCTTGTCTAGTTGGTAGTGTTAGGGCGACTGCATCTGCTGCAGCGATGACAACAGTTGCGTCGGTTTCCAATAATAATAGTGGTAGTAGTAACAACACGAGTAGCGGTATTTGCTCAGATTTGAATAGTAACAACAACAAGTCGACGACATCCCAAGGAGACCCGAGCAATGTACGTAGCAATCCATCGTTCGTGGTGTTGTTTTTGATTCGCTATAACTGGGCTCTCTAAATTGGGGGCTGGCATTTTTCGGTTCACCCTGGTTTAAACAGGCGCCCCTGGCAGAATTTATGGCTCCCCCGAGTTCATTGCCTCTTGGCAAATTTTTTGTTTCCAATCGGTCCAAAGTACATAAAACTTGTAGTAAAACACCCTTCTGAAACCAAAAATTTCGCAAATTTTTTTTAAAATTTGCTTCAAAATCGCTTTTCTCCATCACAAGCGTTTTGGCAGTGTTTCTGTCACGATTTTTAACCGATTTTCTATTGGCAAAATCGGACGCCTTCTGCGTTATTCCCCAGCGAATGGAGAGCTCAGTATAAAGCATGCCGTACTTCTTTTATTCACTATTATGGAGTGACACGAAAAAATCTTTCGCGATAAATTAGCAAATACAAATTGAACCCCTGCTCTTTTTGCATGAATAATTCACTGAATTTTGCGAACAGTTCGTACAAGATATATGTATTTTATTTTTTACTTTAGTGTATTATATTAAAATAAGTAGTAGAACCAGTTTTTGTCAGTGGGATTCAGCTAGGGTGACCAAAATTTTGCCAAGGCGAACGAACTGGGGCGGCCGCTTTTACTAGAGGCATCACTCACCCCAATTTTTAGAAACCGGTATGCACCATGTACGTTACTGTTACAGAGTTTCGCGCTTAGTCAAAATTTTATCGCAAAGCTGCAGTAAATGTTCTGTTCTCCGGCCACCCTTGCCACATACCCGAAATATGCCCCTGAAAGGCTGAACCATCACACAAAAAAGAGTAACTTTTACCTAAGTTAGAATAAATGACAAAAACTGGTTCTACTACTATTTTTAATATAATACACTAAAGTAAAAAATAAATACATATATCTTGTACGAACTGTTCGCAAAATTCAGTGAATTATTCATGCAAAAGTAGCAGGGGTTCAATTTGTATTTGCTAATTTATCGCGAAAGATTTTTTCGTGTCACTCCATAATAGTGAATAAAAGAAGTACGGCATGTTTTATACTGAGCTCTCCATTCGCTGGGGAATAACCAGAAGGCGTCCGATTTTGCCAAGAGAAAAACGGTTAAAATTCATGTTAGAAGCACTGCCAAAACGCTTTTGATGGAGAAAAAGCGATTTTGAAGCAAATTTTGAAAAAATTTGCGAAATTTTTGGCTTTAGAACGGATTTTTAGTACAAATTTTATGTACTTTGGACCGATTGGAAACAAAAAATTTGGCAAGACCCAATGAACTCGGGGGAGCCATAAATTCTGCCAGGGGCGCCTGTTTAAACCAGGGTGAACCGAAAAATGCCAGCCCCCAATTTAGAGAGCCCAGTTATAGCGAATCAAAAACAACACCACGAACGATGGATTGCTACGTACATTGCTCGGGTCTCCTTGGGATGTCGTCGACTTGTTGTTGTTACTATTCAAATCTGAGCAAATACCGCTACTCGTGTTGTTACTACTACCACTATTATTATTGGAAACCGACGCAACTGTTGTCATCGCTGCAGCAGATGCAGTCGCCCTAACACTACCAACTAGACAAGGCAGCGCATCGATCAATATTTCTTCAACGTTCTTTCGCACCATTTCTGCCATCTATAATACACATTATGCTACACAGCATAGCAACAACATTATTATATTAATAATAAAGACTACGCGTAGCGAAACAGCAACAAAGTCGCTCCGCCTCGCTGCATTTTATCGTTCACACAACAACTCTCTCGATTCCTATAACGAGATCGTATTATGCACACAACAGGACATAGAAACCAACACCGTAATATTGAAATTATCGTTCCCGACCACGATAAACTAGCAAACAACGAGATAGCTAGCAGCAGCTGAGCTCGGTAACGACACACAAGGCTATCAATCAACATTATTCACCCAAGTCGGGAATATTGTGCTCGCTCTGTTCATTTTCATAACCAGTTAGACAGAAACAAAATCTATTAGAGAGATAAAATTCATACAAAACGACTTTCACCGTTGGCTGCATCTCAGATCTTAGCGGCTTGCATAAAATTTACGACAAACACACCTTTAAATACATTAATCCCTTAAAACCAACGACGGCACAAAGTATGTATTTCGTTTTAGTATTACAATGAAAATCATAAAACGTAAAACGGTGTTATTATTTTTATCAAACTAGAGTGAATACTTCAGCAATAATATAATATACACAGAGCAGAGCTCAACATTCTGTAATCCAAATCGAAAACTATTTGCATCCAGAAACTGAAATTAATTTGTTTTGTATACTAAGTGCTAAATGTACAACGAAGGTTTATGCAAACATGATCATTATGGAGAACATTTGTTTCATGAAAATAATTGTACAAACGAAATAATATATAGATCCTAAACGAAAATGTATTTCTCCGTAAAAATGACTGGAACCTTCGGCGCCAGCGGGCGGCTTATTTCGAAACTAAAAACTAATTAAACTTCATCTTCGTGCTATTTAGAGCCCGCGATCGCTAAATTTTTTGCAGCAACTATATTTTTACGTTGTGACTTAGTCTGCTTTTGCAGATATCGATAACGTTCCCTGTGCGGATGGGGTTCGAATACCTTTTATTAGAGGTACACTTTACTGCATTCCTTATTTTAACGTTCACGAACAAAGCAATTGCCAAAACTTCGAAAAACTGATTCCAATTTCTTTACGACGCTTTGTAGTTTCTAAAAGACCGCGAATCAAAAATGAATACTGCAAAAGTAATGTGCCAGAGTTCAAAAATACAACGAATTTATTATGAACTCTCCATTGCCTGAAAATTTTAGAAAACGTCATGAACCCAGACCCCTGGTTCCGAACCAAAACGTGGTGGATTTTGACAGAGGTCATGAAATAGAAGCCGCAACCCATGCCTCCGTTCAAGCGGAGAGCTTCGAAATGTATGGAAGTGGGAAGATTCAGTATTTTCAGAAAAAGCGTCAACTATTGTGTAAATTTAGCGTCACGTGCACTCATAAGATGACAATTTCAGTGTTTGTTTTTCTATATTTTATGCAGGAAATATTATTGGGGTAGCCAAAACACAAAAAAGTGCGCTATTTCATAATCACATATAAGCGTAAGCTTATAAAAACCCATCAACCTCTACAATGTCTTATATAAGACACACAAAGATAGATTTAGGTATCTCCATTAGCTCAGTTTCGGTTGAGTTGAATTTAATTTATGACTTTCGTTAAAAATTATTTGAATAAATACAAATTTCAAGATTACCTAAGGGCATGAGTATTTACGCAAAACGCAAATAGCACTGCAATGGAAAATATCTAGCATAAAAATGAATTCCACAATTCCAAATACATTTTTATCGCAAATATAACACAATAGCAAAACTTTAAATCTTTCTACGTTTACTTATTACGATAAAGAGCAGGCTAATATATAAAGTATTTCTAAAGTAATATATATAAGTAAATTTTATAAGAAATCTTACTGGTTTGCTAAAAATAAGGTGAACATCGCAAAAGATTTAGTACAAAGCTACTAAAATACATTAAACTGTCACCCGAATTAAGGCCGGCTGGGCATAATACATACTAGTAAGCATCGAAAATTCAGGAAACTAGTCAATAATTTATAAAGACTGGGTGTACAAAAAGGCTATAGTTAAATTATGTATACATCACCTGCCAGAAATGATCTCGGCCCGGTCGCTTCGAAGACAACAGTCAAAAATACGAGAACACAGCGCTCGAAGAACAAACAGATTAGTGCGTGCGCCGCCTGCTTTGAATTGTTGAAACTTACAATAATAATTTTCGTGAAATAATGTGAACACCGAGTGCTGTGAAAAAATAGCTCGAATGAAATACACTGTTGTATCCCAAAAGTCCAGGCCAAAGGCCAAGCTTTGTTAACTTGATATTACAATGGTGTTTTAGCTAGCTCCAGCTCAATCTTACATCACTACCGCTAAAATATACTAGGGAACGACCGAATACCTAATTTCACCGATTACCAGTTGTTCGCAACACCTATGTATGATGACAAATCTATAACTCTATAAATCCACCACTGTATGTACGTGAGGTCGTTTTGTGTTGTGTTCCTGAGTCAGCGATAGTTTTTGTTCGATGAATTTTTGCTTTGTGCTCTCGTTTGTTAGGTTGAAGTTATAATTTTGTTTATCGATTTTTTTTATAACTTCATCATCTGGGCAACGGCGATAATTGGTGCGTGAAGTCATATCGTTAAAAAAAGAACGGCTCAGTGCGTGGTGTTCGGGGGCGGTAGACTTAGGGTTAGGCTTATGTAGGTATGTAGAACGGCATAGCATAATGTCTCACTTCACATTCACGATGTGTCAAAGAAAACGAACAAATCCTCCTGCATTTAGACCCCAAAGTATTAATTTCGCAACTATTATGGCAGCGAGATAGTGCACGGCTGATGAAGAGCATAACTGTGGTGATCAGAAAATTCGATCCGGCTGCGAACTGTATTGATGAGTCTCAAACGCATCTTGTCTTACCAAAGTTGCAACACGTTGGACGTATTTAGCGGTTTGCAGCATCATTATCAGGACTCCGGCCGTAAAATTAGGATATCTGGTGGGCAGATTGTGACTCTATTTTTCAACTAACAGCGGCCAGTCAACTATTCGGTATTCGGCCGAATATTGCCAACTATTCGGCCGAATACCGAATACCTACTATTCGGCCGAATACCGAATATTCGGTCGTTCCCTAAAATATACTATAAAAGCTGATAAAAATATCTCAAAGTCTAAAAATTTACAGTATTTACCTTAACTGCACATTTTTCGGCAACATGTGACACTGTCAAACTTGTGGGAATAGACTGGATTCGGGGTGAAAGCGGAGACGACACCAACTGAGAATCGCGACGCAATTGCGATTGATGCTGGACGGTCTGTGTTTGAAAGTTCATTGATATCGGCGTTCCAAATTGAGAATTTACTGGTGATTTAACGCCGCCCGGACTGCTTCGGAGTAACGGAACGTTATGACGAATACTACTAGTACTATTTGAAACGTTTTTCATCGCTAAAGTATTGGACAACATGCAAGTGTTTGGTACTGATGATGGTGAAATTGATGGTGCAGTTGTGGTAACCATAGAAGCAGCTTTTTTAGCGCTACTCGGTGCAATTTTAACAAATTGTTGCTGTAGCGCGGTAATATTAATGCTTGCTATGCCACTCGACGCTGTTACGTTTTGTTTTCTGCAACCGTGAGTCTTAGGACTGGGGTGTGCGGAGGAAGGTTGTGGTTGTTGGAAATTCGCTGTCTGAGAACAAGAGCTTGGAGATGAAAACGAAGATGCACTTGCACATGTCGAAGCAGTACACAACGCAACCGAAGCTGTAATGCAATACTAATGTAGTCAAAACACATCATAATCATACGATGACTAATTTTTGCTTGTCAAAATGTAAAGCGATCAACAAAAGTTAACTGTCAATCGGGCTTGATGATAATTCTCATATTAATGGGTGGCACATCGTCAACTGACGAGATTACCAAGCGAAGCTTTTACTAAATATTGTTTCGAAATCTAGATGAGTCTTATTTTTCTCAACAGTTTACTATTATAGTAGTTGTAAATCTTTTTGTAAGAGTTCCGTTTTTGTAAGTCAAAGCCCATGTATTAATCACTCTATTATTTTTCATAGTTCTAAAAAAATATATCACGAATTCCACCTACAAACACAAATTAAAGCAAAAATGGTTTACGAATATTGCACGAATAGCAAGCGCATAATTCGTGAAATATTGGCTTTTATTTCCGTTCGTAATTGTAATTTCTTAATATACATAGCGAAGTCACATCGCATGTTTTGGCCTTCCTTGCATGGAGAGAAACCGTTTCTAATTTTTGTACTCTCGAATTCTTAACGGGTGACGTGATCTCGAAAACAATCACACAATTACCTATCCTGAAGCAAAACGATAAGTTATTGTTGAACAAATTTGTTAAAGTTGCACCGCACTAAGTTTTTTTCGAATGAGTTAAAAATAGCGTAGCAGCAATGACACCCGTTTTCAGAAAAAAATCAGTGATATAAACCGATCATACTGTTAGCAAACTGTGGACTAAGTTAAGTTAAGCAATCTGTGACAAATCAGGATTGTCTTGAAATTTCATTCAAGAATGTTAACAATTTGATATCACGATGCTGCCGTACACTTTTTCAAGTTCCACGTCGTCGTTGGATGAGCACAGTCAACAAACTTCAAACATCCGACTTCATCGAGAGATGGTGAGGGGATTTCAGATCGGCGACAGTCAATCTGACCTCACTACCATCGTCCTTATATTTGATCTTTTTCAGCAAAATTAACTTATATCAATATATACAATGTCGTCAAAAATGAAGCGTCGGAAGGGCTATTCTTTTTTCGTTGGAAAGATAAGGTCACGTATAGACAATATCGTCGGCCTGGTGATAACACGAACTCGTATTATCGATACACCCGTTCTACAGATGATGACATTAACTAGAAATGTCTTTATCTGCATCATCGTCAAGAGATTCTGTGCTCATAATCCTAATCGGCCACGAACCTCCGGATTGTCGTCTACCTTGTGCATTGTTCATCAGCAACTGAAATTACAGCAGTCGGTCTTGAAGCCTCTCCATGTCCCAAAAGTACCACGAGCAGTGTCAACGTCGATCGGAACGTAAGGAGGACAGTGTCTATGCCATCATGTGGCCGGTTCAGCGGAGTCTGTGACGTACGGTTAGTAGTACAAATATGGTATCCCCGTCGATTCGTAGTCAAATTATACACCAGGCGGTGTCGGAGTACTCTCCGCTGGTGTCGAATCCGCTGTTATTAACCACGACTGGTAAGACTGTTATTTCACGACAAGGAAGCCTAAATCCAATATCCTAAAGGTTCCGTGTCAATACAAAATTTAGGTCTTATTTCGGACCGCTTGGCCTTCGAATTTCTATCTGATTGCTATCAATCTATTGCTACTCCTGTACCCATACAATAAAGTATTTTCTTCCATCGATTTGACATTACAGATCATCAATTTAACCCCGATGGAGCTTAGACCTGAAAGTTTGAGTTTTCTTTCGCCACCCTTTTCAATTATCAATAGTAACTTTTTAATACAACATTCAGATGTAGCTATTATGAATGTCCATTTGCTATCTTTCATATGCACCCCGTATACTTAGGAAACTTAATAATAGCCGCTATCTTTCGTATACCCCGTAAACCTCTCATGTTGTTGTTGGCGAACTGTGACCACAAAATCGTTGTTGACAACTTGCATTAAATCACGGCGATTTAAATTATTATGAACCATGGATATAACACCAATTTTCATCTCGTGTTACTACTTTTGCACAGAAAGTTCGTTATTGTGGTTTAAGCAAAATGTTGTCTATTTTGCATGTATGTCGCTAATATACCGTTCGTCACCTACAGCCACGAAGTAAAGTAAGAGCTCAAAAGACAGACACAATAATTGCGTTCATCCACGACTGCGCTCAATTTTGTCCGTCACTGTAAAACAAAACTAACTACAGTAATTATGACTTACACTGTTGAGCTTTTTTAAGTTTTTGTATGCATAAATCAAGCTTCTTCTTGCGGCCGGCACCTGGCCCTTGGACTTCTCGTTTCTGAAAAAATATTAAGTTGAGATGCAATTATTATTTTATTTAGGAAAGCCATAATTCTCTGTACTCCCGCTAACAATTTGTCCAAGTTAGTCTATAATAAAAACCATGGTATAATAAATTTTTAAATATCCAGTGTATATTATAGTTTGGTTTTAATTAATATGCTGAACCATTACCACTGTGCTCTCTGAATAGAAAGATGACCGTGCCTTCATTTTCAATTATCCTTCGTTAGAACGGGTATCCCATGACAAAACTTCGGGTTCCGCCTAGGTTGATTACCCCCACCAACCCCAATAAATACCGTAATACTCCCCAAGTCGAACAAATAAGTGATAAAATTTTTAATAAAATTCCATTTCAATGCTCAAAATTTGTTAAAAACAAGGTAAAAATATGTTTAAAAATTGGTGTTGACCTCGACCAGAGTATTGTTAATGCTCCTGAGCCGAAATTTATTTACTCTAGCGCCTTGATTTGAAAACAATCATGAATATTATTTATTTCAAACTGATCGACCAATGCCATGGTTTAGATAAATTTTTAGAGAACGGATAAGCCTACAATTGACCGCTGGCGTACCTAGGATTGAATGCTAATTACTGTAGGTATGACAATCTACTAATACACATTCCGACATCATCTAGGAAAATAATACAGAAGGGTGTGAAATTAGATACTTCACTGTTGGGTTTAGCGTTACTGTAAATTATTGTCTAAAGATTACAAAGCATAGATCGCAAACGATAGCTTAGTAAACTGATTCAATGCATTCAAGTCACCAGTTGCACCTTAACCAAAATCGAAGACACTGACCATAAATAAAATAATGAGGCTAATTCTGTTCTGAGAAATGGTTTAATTCCGTATTTTGGAAAACTAATGGGACGAAGTGAACAGCATCCGCTTCTGCGACCGGCGTACAGTGCAATCGTGTCCAAATAGAACGGCATATTGCAGAATCAGAATAATGATACAATAATATATACATGAATTGCGGATAAAATCCTGCGTTTGTGTATGTCTTGTTTATTTCGGATCGGCGATACAGCCTAAAGTTACACCGAGAGACAGAATATAAACAAAATACCACCAATCAGTCACCACCTTTAGTAATAACAGCAATAACTACGTTATTTTAATTCAAAATTGGTTTTGCCCTAATAATATCATTTATTTGAAAAAGAGACGGATAGATATCAAAGTTGAGGGTGCAATATCCCATATCACGTGTATTGTACAAATTTATCTCACATCACTTTAGCGGTTGTAATGATACATGATAAACTAAACGAACCGCTGAAAATTTTCATCGGATATGCAAGCACTACATGTCGTCTACATTAACACATCTCGTACCACAGTGCCAACAATGACTACCTCCTTACGAAGTGCTGCTATTACAGTACTGACCAAAAATTATATCGCTCGCTCGAAATACGACAGCCATCTGTCACGCTTTCTGTAGTTGTCTGGGCTCTCCATTCGCTGAAAATTTAGCCATGGGGCATGACTCGAGGGCCCCCTGGTTCCGAACTGGGGCACCCAATTTTGCCAAGATAAAACGGTAAAAATCGTTTCAGAAACACTGTCAAAACAGTTTTGACGGAGTTAAAAAAACGATTTTGAAGCAAATTTTGGCAAAATTAACGAATTTTTGCTTCAAGACGAAGTTTTAATACAAATTTTCGAGGAAGCACATAAAACTTTACCAGGAAGGTCGAACCAGGGGCGTCTGGTTTTTGCCAAGTCCCACCCCAATTTAGAAAGCCTGCGCTGCTACTAACTGTACTTAGCTACCTTCAACAAACCAGAAACCTTGCGTATAATAAAAGAAATTGCAACCGAGATAAAATCTTTAAGGATGATTCAATTACCTTAAAGCTGGGCATAATGTTTCCCTGAATTTTGTGATTATTGATTGCGTGTACATGAATAATAAGGGATTCAGGTGTGACACAATTGGAGGAACCAAGCTTAACCATTCCAATCGCTGAAAATTTTCACGGCAAAGGACGAACAGTCTCCATCCCTAGCAAATCCGGCGCTCGATCGGTGTGCCGAATGGCTTCAAAATTAAAAAATTGTCAACATTTCATTTCACTGCAAACGACTAACATAGATAACAGGTCATCTCAGAAGCGCAGCTATAGTATTCTTGCTGGATAATTAAATCCAATTTTACGTAAATCTGACGCACCAAGTTTAGCCTCCACAATCGCTGAAAAATTTTGCCAGGTAACTTTATAAACCCGCTGCCCGCTAGATTATTTTCGGCATTTCCTGGTTTACTCTAGGAACGTCAAAATTAAAAATTGTTTAAATTCGGTACGTTTCAACGCAAAGTACTGAAATAGCCAATAAATTACAGCACCCACTAAAAAAGACTGTAGTTCGCTCGCTACTGGCGCGAGACTCGCTCGCTCGAAATGCGACGGGCATTTTTGACGCGTACTGTATCTCAGAAACATTGCAATGACGTAGAGGATAAATTAATTTAAATAAATTTGTGTCCGCATTGATCCTGGCATATCTTAAAGAATTTAGGAACGGATCACGAAATAAGTGGCAGTGATTCTACAATACACCGGGAAAACCAAAAATACAAACCCTCCGAAGGTAGATAATGCCCGGCAAGTAGTGTCATTGACGCTTGTAATCATTATACAACAATGCACATTAAAATGCAGTCACGGACAAACACAAAGCTGTCTCCACTATCAAACCGTCCCTAAAATCGTTACTCTTATCTATAACAACGAACGTGAAACAAGACAAAATGCGCACAAAAATTATAAAATAAAACGGTGGCTGTTACTAGTTATTTTATTACAATTATAATTTGATTTTATTAGAATTATATATATTATAATTTTCGTTTTTGCTATTTTTACGTAATGTACCTACCGGCCTCCCACCTGAGTTTGCTGGATCTTTTACAACTACCAACAAGAGACGGTGGGGCTCCTACCTAAATAATTACCTCATGTACTTTTCAGAATTTTGGATTATTTAAATGGCCACACATTGTGCCACAGATGTTTTCCGTTCCGAGCATATATTTATTTTACCACTTCTGTTCTACTATCAAAACTGCAGCACTGCAACAACGTTAGCAGTCCTTTATTGCAAAGCGAGATCAGCAAAAATATCACTGAAGAGGTTGCTGAATTTGATCGTACCTGCTGAGGCAACGTTAAAGGCGACATATTCGATTTGGTCGACACAGGTACCTCACTTGTTGACGCTTCTCCAGAGCTGGTCGTACGAAACATACTAGTACCTTCATTCGTTTTGTCAAACGGGTCAGACCATCCATGATGCGCATATCCGTCTCCACAGTCACTTGTGGCTGTTCCAGCAGCACTTTCATCCGTACAATTATCATCATTGTGGTCTTCACCCTTAGCGCTTTTTTCCGCTACAGAGCTCGTTTCACTATCATGATTATCTTCAGCTATTGGTAACCCAATTGATTCAAAAGATTCAGCATCGTGACCCACGGGGGAACTGCCTGACACCGTTGTTGCATTTTCAGCAGAAACTGTTTGCCAAACAGATCTCGAATCCTTTTTGGTAGCTTTCTTATCCTCTTCAGCCAAGAGCAAATCGTAATTGACAAAATTACGCGATCTGAAAAAAATTTTCAACCAAATTTGTAGCAAAAATCTGCCAGATCGAAAACATGCAGACACAAGTGGTTTTATCGTATTTAGAAAACCTCGAAAACGTATAATCTATTCAAGTTTTACTACATAGAACTGAATAGAAAAGGTCGCAAAAGTTGACCATATTTGGTACGCCAGTGGCACAAAGGGTTAATGTCATAATCAACATGTGTTAAAAATAACAACGCAACCGTGTTTAACGATTTATTTCAACAACCCTGTAAACCCATCGTTCATCCCAACAAACAAAACCCTACTTTGCAAAATTTTTAAAAATTTCATTTTTTGAAGAATTTTTTACCTTTGGGTAATAGTTCGACAACGGCTTCTCGAGAGAAAAATTCTTGCAACAGCAGGGTTTTTTCCAAAATGGGTCCAACAAATTATTTTGTGTCCAAACCTTAAACAGTGGGTCCATCCAGACTTGCAATTTTTAGCTCGAGATTTTCGCGAAATTTTGCACAATAAAGAAACGTAATTATGAAACGTAATTTGACATTATTACATAATTACAAATGTCTAAATAATTAATCTCCGCCTGTCCCAAGCCAGGATAAACGATGACAGCATCCGTGAAACAAACAGCAAGTAACTATATACAGATGTAAGCACAAACGGTGAAAGCCTACACTTTATAATATTTATTAGCAAACCTTGTTTCCGAAGCCGAAACTGCACTGGGTTCAGCGTGGGTCCAGTAAAAACATATGAATCCAGACCAATCTGTGGACCCAAAAAACCTTGCTTGCAAGTTAAGATGCAGTCGACGAGCAGAATTTCCCCAAAGGCCACATGCGCCAAAATGCTAAGTCCGCACCTGGGGATCATTAAAGTGGTTTTGTGCGTGTGGAGAACCTTCTGCACAAATGATTTCATAAAGCCACAATTACAGAATTATAGGCCTCGCTCGTCAAACAGGGGAGGTGACAGAAGGATTTTTGAATTCAACAGGATTTCTGCGGTTCCACCACGGCATACTCACCGGTAAATTTTGTCATCCCCACAAGGTATTTTGAGAAACATAAAAGTCGTCCTAACAAAATACAAAACTTAATACTCCAGCTTTTCTTTTGCTAAAAATGACGTGTAGCCTGCTCCATGATTTTCAGTAAATATGCAACAGAAGCAACAACGTATGTAGATGTTGTAAAAGGATGAGATCACTATAAAATTTAATTATAACTACAGGTATTTCCGGTTCACCTGGTTGGAGCTGGAACACCGTCAGCTCAAAGCCCTAGGGAAAATTTTTTCAGGTGAAGAAGCCAGTAGACTGGATGACCTTTTTACCATCAACTATTATTGTCGAATGATATCTACAGACAAGCTGAGAAATAAAAGTAAATTTTTCGCGAATAATCATTCCCCATAAATTAATAGTTGTTCAATAGCTAGTTGTAATTTTTTAGATAAGCATTGCGAGAAAGCATTAGACCAGTTGATGAAATTTAGCTGTAATAACATCCAGCACAAGCGTGTCAACAGAATTCCAAATGGAAGGATTTTGGGGGAAACTTCATTCTTGGACGAAATTTTAAAGTAGGAAAACAAAATTCTGCTAGATGCTACTAGCTATGAAATGTTATAGTATTTTCAGCTAGTGTACAAATATTTTCAGGTTATAAAGCAACGTTTGAAACGAGACATAGCAGAAATTCACTAGCAGCTTGTCTAATCGCCAAGCTGGCGAATTCTGAGTGTGTAAACACTTATAGCTCAAGAGGTTGCGTAGATATTGTCGTTTTCGTGTATACAGGGTCCCATAGGTTTATTTAAAACCCATTTTGACTACATTGACTCAACTCTGCAATGTAAATAAAGAAAACAGCAGCACATTATGTGCAGCTATATGTAGAGTGTTTTCGCTGAAATTTTGAAATACATCTGCTATAAAACTACAATACCATGTCAGCTAAAAATATGAAAATTGACATTGACAAGGTCCTCATGGTCCCACAAATTAGAGATTTCACATTACCTATAATTTGGTACTGAGTGATGTCGAAAATCTTGAGTCGAACTGTTAGCAAATTTCTGTTTTTACTGATGATTCAGCAGTTCTCGCTCAAGAATGTAATCAAATGCATGATCAAAAACCTAAGTAGCATTGTACATAATAGTTGCTTCAGGAAAACTGGTAAATCCATTCCACACACTCTTCTTTCAAATAAAATTATAAATAATTATAAAAAAATTATACCTTTTAGGGCGATTAAAAACTACATCGTGCATACATTATTTGAATTAGCTACCTGATCTTAATTAAATGATACAAGGCAGTATTACCTACGGTAATTGGGAATACATTAAAATAGTTAATGACTTCACAAACGGCGCAAATCCACTGATATAATAAGCAACTTTTCAAACAATGTTGCTAAAATTAATCCAGAAAAGGATTTTTGTAAAAAATGTCAAGTTTTTTGGGAGATCAAAAATTTGGTTAGGAATAAGCAAAAATTTGCCAGGAAATCGTCAGTGGCACCGAAAACTCCAGGAGACCACACAAATACCCCACTTTGATAAAACCAGCATTGTAAAGATATGTGTTTGTTTGAACACTATTCGTCATACTTTTAAGGCAAGCAGCCCGCAAAGCGAATGGAAACGGAGGAAGTTTGGCTACCCTGCGCTTAGTAATCATTTCGTCGTTGCAAATTCATGTCCCATGATTTTTAAAACAACGATAGTAATTACACACCGGTAATTCTTCAGTGGCAACGCTCCGATGATTTTAGGCAATATCAAAACCGATGAACTGTATATTTCTTCTCTTATGACGAAAACGTTAGAAATTTCCAAATCACAAATTTACAAATTTTAAGCAAACATTTAAAGTGATTTTTACGTTATTGGACCGAAGCCTTACTTTATTTGATGCAAACCATTTGCTGGAAATAAATACCATCATTAATTTTATCATATTTAGCAACAATGAAAACTTACAGACATTTTCTAATGACCAAAATACATACGTATAGAAAAAACTGACAAAATTTGACTATTTTGGTGCCAAAATTTACAAAATTTTACTCAAAAACCATCCCGCAGGGTTAACAAGCCATACAATCTGGGCTTAAAACAACAAAACCAATGTGTTTAACTCGTTAAATAACCTATAATCATATCATTCTCCCACCAAATACCTAAAACCGTGTTTCGTAAAAAATTAAGAAAATATCACATTTCCCGGCTATTGTTTAAAATTTGCCTTATTTCTGGAAAACGGCTCTGTGGCAAAAATGCAAAATAGCGAATTTGTGATGGCAGTATTCTTCACTACATCAATGTGGTGTCTCTATTTTTCGATTTTAGGCAAAGTTATAATTTAAACCCAATTGGCCAAAATCAACAAGACTCAATTCGTGTCAATTCTGTCAAAATTTATGTAGGAAATCATGGAAGCAGCGCAAATACAAAACTAGGCGCACGACTAAATTTCAGTATGCGTCGAATAAAAAATTGCGAAAATCCATCAATCGGATGAAGAGTTATGCGACGCAAACACGTAGAAGAAAGAATATTTTTCCAATTAAACGGTATTTGAAGAAACTGCGCTCGCTACAATCGCGCCGTTTCAATGACAATATCGTGAGATGATGTTTCAAAATCTCTAAAATTAGAAGCTGTAGATACTGGTGTAAGCGATTTTCTCCAAAACATTGGGCAATTGTTCTTCGACCAAGTTTGAATAGCCATGAAAATAATCTAAAATCTACGGCAATGTCATATAACACCTAGTCCGGCAGTTATAGTACTACAAATACCAAACGATGTTAATTACTCTTTATTAATAAACCATTACATCAGCTGCCATCAACACCTACCTGCTGGTCCGCCGTAGCTTCACGTTGCTTTCGTCGACATCGCTCATTGGCGTTGTACTGGTGCAACAGCTATCGTCGGGCAACTCCGCCGTGTCCGAATCTTGTTTAGGCTCGTCGTTAGTCCCAAAACGTTGAACATTTGCAATCGAATTTTGTGAAATTAAGTCGTCATCGACAGCGGCAGCTGTTTTGTTCTGATCGCTATTCGACCCAGTGTTATTGACATGGTCATCATTTGTGTCGTCAATCGTATTATCGTTTAGTACTGATACTTCTTTATGACAAGAGTTGCAATTATTTTTCTCGGTATATGCTGAATTATTAGTTTCTTTATTTACTGAAATATCTTCAGACTCTGTACTATCCTGTTCATCTTTGAACAATTCGTCATTCCGATTTTCTGTGACCGCTGGTCTGTCAACATTTCCTACATGAGCGTTATTTGTCGATAGCGACATATCATCAGAGTACTTATTAGTGCTACAATCACTATCATAATTCGAACCACTTCCACACGTATTCCTACCACAACGTAACGACGCACTAATCCGTTCCAGTGTTGTCAAATCATCGTCACAATAGTTATCATCAAATCTATCTGCGCCATTAGTTGTTGTTGATGTAGCACCTGTTTTAATAATTCCTGAGCTAACATTTT
Source organism: Trileptium ribeirensis (assembly GCA_030248225.1). Taxonomy (NCBI): domain Eukaryota; kingdom Metazoa; phylum Nematoda; class Enoplea; order Enoplida; family Thoracostomopsidae; genus Trileptium; species Trileptium ribeirensis. Next base: position 27,228 of record JASANE010013470.1, on the reverse strand, counting down.
TAATCGCCGTACCAGTAGCATCTTTCGTCGCACCACTATTGTTATAACCGTTGTTTTGTCGGAGCTTAGCAGCAACTGCCGATGCTTTCACTTTTAGACCAATGGCTTTTAGCGTTAATTTCAATGATTCTGAAACAAAAAAGGTTTTCACGAATCTAAACTTCTATTCGACATTTCCTAAGTCGCAAGCTTTATTATTACCTTTCATGTAAAACCGTAGAGAATAAATATCGCATATCGTAATAAGTAAATATCGCATGCAGCGACTTATATCATAGCTTTTAAAACCTTAAGACAGCCGCGCGCGGCGCCGTTTGATAACACAATTATTTCGTTGACTAAGGCGTTGTTTGTTAAAACGCGTTTAACCGGCGAAGCGAAACAACTTTGCCTTGAAAAATGCTCTGTGTCAACAACAGAATACTGAAACAACCTTGCAAATCTTAAGAAATAAGCTGTAGCTCCACGTGTTTAAGTTTTAGTTCTATCCTGAATCGAATGAATTCATTTAGATTAATGCATCTTTATTTTTATGTGTCGATAAATGCGCTTTATATTTGAGTTAAGCACGATGTTCGACCGCTGTTCGGAATTGTGCCATGGTAAACATTGCACTAATTAGCGATGCAACCGCAACAGTGAGAACCACACAGCAGCTGGAATCCAAATTTAACCACTCTGGGAGCCAAATTGTTTCCTGTAGGGCTAAAACATCATCAACAACTCTGTCGATATTCCCGAACCTTGATTTGCTACCTAAATATTAATATGCCGTGCAAAAGGTGACTGAGTCCTGAACGCGATGATTGATTCCAATATCTTCGTCCACAAAAAGCGGGCCAGAAGAGATCGGGTCGGGATCCGAAGGCCATAAATCATGTTATTCATTGTATCGCAATAACGGGCGCAGATATTTTACTAATTGGACTCATTTTATGGAGCAATCAAGTCTGTACAAATACCGTTTATGTTGTGCTACGCTGCATTCCTAGACCGTAGAACTCGAACCAAAAGAGGATTTTAAATGGGCTATGAGACCCAAAATTATACACAAAAAACTGCAATATCTGCGCATGGGCACAAGTTATAGGGATGTCTTTGGTGGAGAAACCATGCCACCAACCTGTATGTCACTATCGTCGTTATTTATATTGCAGAATTAGGTCAAAACTTGCTTTGAGTGGGCCCAGGGGCCCAAAATACACAAAAACGAAGCTCTCTCGACAACCACTCTAGCTATAAAGGTGTTATTGCTCCCATTTTGCAGAGCAATTCATTCACCCTGCATATATATGCAAATAGTATGCTGTTGTTTACATTGTAGAATTGGCTCATGCGCAACAAAATATACGAAAACGACAATACCGGGCCAACATTCATTTATGGGCTTCAAGTACAAGTAGATATGAAAACTCGGTGATTTTATATGTAACGTTATAGTCTTGTGGGTTTGGCTGCGATAGACAGTATCTTAGTTAGGCCATCGAAGATCATACTCTTCCTGAAAGTATTATCAAACCACCAATACACCGTACCAAAATTCATTTAAACTTCAAACAGAAGATGACATCAAAATTTGGCCAATTTGTCGGCACATACAGTCTTATGAAGACCGCAATAATATTAAACGATCAAACAATCATGCTTGACGTTGTCCGACCTAACATGGTGTTAAAAGACGATTTGCGTACCTATAAATCAGCTAGAGGCTCTAAAAAAGGGCACGATAACACATTTTAGCCATTTCCAGACTACAGTAGAGTTTCAGAGGAACACAATCATAAAATTCAAGTCATAATTTACTTTCCTCGGCCGCCCATCTTCTTATCATCAGACCAAATTTGATTCCACGGCTTTTATACAGGATCTGACATAGAAATTTGGCCAAATTAATCAAAATAGGCCAGTGTGGAGTGCTAGGACTGCCAAAATCATGTATAATCCATCTTCACAAACATGTTCTTACACACCGTATTATTGAACAATCTATTCACTGAGCCAAAACTGATTTTAAGGGATAAAACAGGCACTGACATCAATTTTTGATATTTTTAGGCACAAAAAATATTGATTTATGAGTTAGAACTAGCCAAAATATCGATAGGCCAATAAAACAACTTGTTTGACCTGTCGACATTTTTTGACCACGATCTAGTATATATCTGTTACCGAAATATGTATATTGTGCACTGAAGTGTCACGAAAACTAACGCTACAGTGTAAATAGATTCAATACTTTTTTTAAGATATACCACTCTACGTATAATTTCTTACCTCTTTGTTTCAGCTGCGCATCGGTATTGTCTATCAAGGAAATATCTTCATCTAAACACTCTAAATCACTCGTGGAAGATGTAAATATTCCTTCCACCTCAGAGGCCTTGTTGCATCCAGGTTGAGCAAAAGCTGAACTTTTACTGAGTGGTGCAGACTCAGAAGAGGTATTATCAACACTTGTAGCTGGACTACTGCTTGATACTTGGACTTCTGAAATATTACATGATTTATGTATTCGCCATATCAGTATATAAGTAGTTGCTGGTAATAAACAGTTTAACCCTATTTGACACTTTTAGTCGTTGGAAAACTTCGTCCTACATTTACATTATTGTAATATAATATGGTCCAAAATATAGCCACATAAACTATCAGAATTGCTATCCAACCTCCACCGCTATGTAATAATACGCCAACTGTACAGAAACCAAACTAGCAACATGACATATAGAGATAAATTTATTGTCATTGTGACAGCTAAATATTCCTCACAGAAAATCCTTTGCAATAATAATTGATATCATTACTTTACTGGTGCAAAGCCACCCAACGTACCTTTTGAATTATCAGAATATGACTGCATTTCACTGTTGTGGCCATTTATAGCATTACGATTATAGATTCCGCCGCATGTGATTCCGTGATTTTCTTCTGACGCTTTCGCCCGCACGTTAGTGTACATCGGTTTTTGAATTAGTGACGGTAAAACAACTGTCGGTATCGGAGGTGGTATAGTATTGGCGGCAGTAACTGTTACAATTATCGCCTCTGGTAGAAGCGGTGGGATTGAGGATATAGTGGCAATATTGGCAGTCAACGATGATTCTTCGCTTTGCGCAGAAGGTCCTGATGACGCAGCGGACAATGACGATATCGGACGGCCGACGGACTGATCTGTGGTGCCACTGTTTCCGCAATTACTACCGGCATCGGCATAATTCTGACCAGTACGATCCTTTAAATGTCAAAATACCTAAATGGCTCTTTCATTCGCCAAAAAGTATGTCACGGGGTATGAATCGGGGGCCCTGACTCGGAAATGAGGGCACTAGATTTTGCCTAGGGACATGTACTGGTGTCGAATGAATTTTGCCTATGGACATAAAGTAGGGAGTTCAGTAGTTTGAACCGTGGAGAGGCGCCCCGTGCTTCAAAACATAATTATTTTCAAAATACATTTTTCGTCAACAAACGCTAAAATTGTTAATAAATGGTGCAAATCTATATTATGATGTGTAAAACACTTTTCAACCATTTTTTTCTGAAATTTAATTTTTAACTTCAGAAAAAGACTTTTGTAAAGTTTTCATGTCAGCTGGAGCTTGTTTTTGCCGTTGGAGGACAAAAATTTTGTCAGATTGCATTATGCCACGGAAAACAAAAACATTTTGCGAGTGTGCACATAAAACCTTTGGATAACTCAGTCTAAACAGAATGCTGTAAAACTAGAAAATAACAATTGAATAATATTTTAATATCAAATTTTACTCATAAAAAGCGCTTGCATTGACTTAGAATGTTGCTATACCAAATAACATTTAAAAAATGAATCGTGAAGAATCTATTTCCTTCCATGATTAATGTATATGTTTAACGGTGAGCTTTAAAGAAAAGTAATTACACAGAAGCAGTTATGATTGTAATAGTTAATAATTTTGAAGCTAACGATAGTTTAAGGGGTTAGAAAATATTGACAGATGTGGGAATCGTACTCGTAATCTCAGGCTTTACACGCCTTTGCTTTGATCACTGAAGTAATGTCTACAATGTACAGTACTCGCCAAAAATGACCGCCGCATTTCGGGCGAGTAGCGAGCGAGTCACGAGCGAGTGGCTCGCTCGAGATTTCGCAACTATTTAAATTAACAGAAAATTCTATTTTTAGAACAAATTTATTCCGAGCGAGTGTCGAGCGAGTCGCGAGCGAGCGACAGTCATTTTTGGCGGGTACTGTAGATCTATATATTAGTGGTGCAATCAGAGCAGACCACTCCATTTCACTCTTAAATTAAATAATCAAATCTAACTTAATTTAACGGCTACACGATATTTAAATTTTGTAAGACATTACATAATTAATTTTCATAAGACACTCAGAGATAAAGACAATAAATTAACAACAGCTGACCATCGTTTTACCCGCAATACTGAAACTTTATTACAATAACTAAGGTTATCCTCATGCGTTTACAAGTACACCTAAATTCAACTGCCGGCTACATAAAAAACACCTGTTACGTTGACCAATTAGACACGGTCAACACGTTTAATTTGACGGACAAGTTAGTAGCCGAAGAAACCACGTATCGCAAGACTCTGAAGTTAGCCACCCTTTGATAGTGAACTTGGATCGCAATGAAAGTAGCTACAGTGACAGCTATGTAATTAAATTTATTTCAAATATGGCATTCTTAGCAGACTTCGACAGTCAACAATGGTCAATAATTTATTGTCAAAACTCCCGAAATCCAAGTTGGACCAATGATAGAGTCGCTGTTCGAAGGGCGATGCCCGCAATAGGTGCTACCGGTTGAAAAATAGCAGCCTTCCTTTAACCTGTTATTCCAAAAACTTGGTAACAACCAAGACTATACGTGTATCCACAAGGACAGGCCGGACTCCCAAGATTGAAACCGGACCGGTTTCTGGGAACAGTAGTTGCATCATTACTACTAGTAAGCCACGAGTGAGAGTGAAACGGAGCAAGCGTGGTTTCATTAAGTGGTAATTTTATAAAATTACTTTGTAAAAGGCTTTACGTTGGATGTATATACTACACTAAAACCACTGTAACCGTGAGCGTACTGAAAACCATAAAATATCGTCGACCTCAATCCCATCGAAAACAACTGAAAAAACATGTATTCGTGCTAGTCTCTAGATAATCAACCCATGGCATCTAGAGTACCAAAAACCTACACATAGAGCATTCTTCATACTTTTTACACAATATTTAACAAGATACTGAAGACAGACTATATTCTGGTAATCGGGTTCATTGACATTAAACCCATTGAAAACATGCGAAAAGGTATGAAATATTGGTACTAGATAATGAAACCACCGTATGCAGACTACTGAAAAACCTATATAGATGCCACTCTTAATGCCCTACTCGCAATAGATAACCAAAAAAGTCAGAACTCACTACATTTTAAAAATCGGGTTTGTCGACGGTAAAACCGTTAAAACACCAAGAAAAGGTATAATATGGTCAATTTGGGCTCAAGATAGCAAAACCGCCGTATCCAGTGTGCTTTATAACCTAATACACTCATAGTAACTGTAAGGTAAACCCAATCAATAACATGCCAAAAATTTGAAAATCGCTATTTATGGCTAAGGGTCGGCGAACTATATTCGACACCACAGCGGCCCCACAAAAACACCGTGGTCCGTAAATTTCTGGCCTGTCCATAGCCCTCCGACAAGTGGGCGGAGGGAAACCTCATGGGGGCCTCATGTTCATTCTAGTGGGAAAATTAAAAATGGGGGGATAAATTTTGCTTAAAAATACCAAATATTTCCATATTTTCATACATTTTTACTACCGTGATGTATTTCCAAGCTAAAAACGATATTTTAGCATTATAAATAGTGGTAATTAATGTTTAAAAAACAATTTGCAAACAAATGCATAAATTTTTAGACATAAAAATTTTTTGGAATTAGTTGAACATGGGGGTTTCGGCCGAGCGGGGGGCGGACATTGGGAAAATATCACGGACATGGGGAATTTAGAAACTGGTGAGGAGTCCACCCCACTGTGGACAGGCCTGAATTTGTAGATATAGATGGTTCTGTATAGCGGTGTCCCGGAGAGTCTAGCCTGTCCACATTGGGGTACCCACCACTTTCCAAATTCCCCCATGTCCGTGATATTTTCCCAATGTCCGCCCCCCCACTCGCCCGAAACCACCATATTCAACTAATTCCAAAAATTTTTTATGTCTATACAATTATGGTTTTTTGTTTGCAAATTGTTTTTTAAACATTAATTACCACTATTTATAATGCTAAAATATCGTTTTTAGCTTGAAAATACATTCACGGTAGTAAAAATCCATGAAAATATGGAAATATATAGTATTTTTGAGCAAAATTTATCACCCACTTGTAATTTTCCCCCGAGAATGAACATGGAGGCCTCCCGAAATCTCCCCACTTTTCGGAGGACTGTGGACATGTCAGAGAGTGGTCCTGAAAAGAAAGTAGTCAGCAAATCTGTAGCTTTCGATGAGCTGATTCTCATCGAAACTGTCATCGCGGTCTCTGTTTTTAGATGCGAAGTCTGTGTCGCGAGACATGGACTGGGAAAAAATGGTACCCGTGCTGTATGGCCAAATTTGGCAAAGAACCCTTAAAGACCTAGTTTTTGCTATACAGGGTCGGAGCTTTTCGCGTTCAACTAAAGGCACAGCCTCATTGCATTTGTATCGAACAAAAAAATTATCGAAATCCATCCACCTGACGATTGGGTTATGCACGACAGAAACAGACAAAAGAAGAAATTCTCATGACTTTCCTCTAGCACCCTCAGTGGAAACACCGCTCGTTTCGGTCGCTCCGTCTCAATAATCCAAACTGACGATGTTTCCAGATGGAACCTTTTCTTCTTAATTGCCCGTGGCTCATTTTCATCTATGTTTTAGCGAAACATTCAATTATATTTCTGTACGTAACTGAGAAGCTCCTCGTAGCTGATTATTATAATTGAAAAATAATTATCATACAACATCGCGTGAATATTATAAAAAGATGCTCACCTGTTGTTCTGTTGCAACAACATTCTCTGATCCGTCTGATGCAGTTTCCGGTGAAGCATCGTCACGAGGCAAGCGTACATCAGCCGAGCTCAATCCCAAAAGCTGTAAAGAGGCAGTAGCAAGCAATCCTTGCTCTCCAGGCGTTGGAGGTGCTGGTGGAGGTCGCCTTAGCGGTGATCGACGTTTGTTCAAATTAAGCAGTCCTACTTCGCAACCAGTTGTTGAATCAGCGTGTCCAAATGAGCCGGGCTGACCAGCTACGTTTGCACTATCGCTAGTACAACTAAGCGTGCCAGAAAAATCATCGTCATCACCAAATAGAATCGGACAATGCGACAAATACTCGGATTTGAATTCACTGTTCGGCGGTGCGTAGGAAAATGTTATTGTTGGCAACGATATTAAAGAAGGCGTATTGCTGTTCGCTGTACTAGTCGCTGTTGACTCACCAACTGCTGATGTGTTGCTGGTATTGCGTGAGGGATATCGTCGTCGACGCAAAAACTCAATGTGCAAATGAAGCTCATTAATGGACGTATCATAATCTTTGAATTTACGATGTTGGTTTTTAATCGGAACTGGTGGCTCTTCAGATAGCAACAGAACTTGGCTGATTGGTAACCATGCCCTATTGTAACAAATTATGATTTTATATAGAGAGAGCTCGGTGTAAAAACAGATTTCCTATACAAACAACACGATATACCTTGAAACCTTAATTTACATAAGGTAATTATAATTAAGATACATACTATTAGTACAATAATTAAATTCTGCGTTTTAGCAATGAATTCTTACTTTTCCGCGGTGAAATTTGGTACGGTCGGTTCGTGAATTTTTTCTTGCTGCAAGCAGAACTCACATTTGTAACATCCAAAACTCTCGCGTGATAAGTTAAACAAAAGTTTCAAATGTCTATTTGTGCCCTTTTAGAACCGAAAACAGATTCCAACACCTTCCCTCTATCTCGGCAATCGGTTAAAATATTTCAACCAAATCAAGTATATATACATTTTGTAAAGAAATTAAGGTTCTATATCGCTCTATATACTGCTTCGGCATAACTTTACCCTTGAACCCTATTTAAAAAAAGCCCACTAGACCCTAATTACGCGGAAACGGTCGTATATCCATAAACAATGAATTATATGGCCTTCTTGGGTTCATTTGTAGAGTGAGGGAAGCTCTATGTAACTGTTATTGTGGTTGTTACCCATTGTGAAGGTTTGGGTAAAAATAGGTTTTAAAATGGGCCTAAGATTCCCTAAAGACACGAAAACGGCTATTATCTCTATAACCAACAAAACATATGGGCCTTTTGGCCTAATTTTTTGAGTGACAGAGGTTCTATGTAGCGGCATAATATGTGTTATTATGGTGCTTGTGTTGTAGGGTTGGGTAAAATGGGTTTGAAAGTTGGTCCAACAGACCTGAATACATGAAAACTGTCATACATCCATAATCAACGAAAATATATGGGTCGTTTTCATCATTTTATAGAGTGCGCAAGCCTACAAATTGTCTACTTGCAATTGACTGTTGCGTTATAAAAGCGCGAGCAACGAGCGAACAACAAACAAACTATAAAATTTCAAAATATAATTATATTTTCCCTCGAGCAAGTGGCAAGCCAGCAAAGAGCAATCAGCGATCAGTTACGGCAAGTATTGTAGATTCATACTATGAGTTATCGTGGTAGGTGGTTACCTATGTTGCAGGATTGGATAAAAACGGTGTTTAAAATAGGCACAAGAGACAGTAAGGACACAAAAACTGTCACATCTACATAACCAATAAATGTGAATATATGGTCCTTCTTGGGCTAATTTTGTGGAGCGCGAGAAACTATGTAGCTGCATGGTGGTTTATTGTAATGCTTACATATGCTGTAAGATTGAGTAAAAATGAGTTGTAAAGCCTGTCAAATCACAAAAAAGACGGACATGACTCCACAGCAAGCGGATTACATTGTATTGTACATACTGATACACTCAGAATTCAAATCCTTGACCTCGACAAGTCCCTATTCTGTTGTTCATTGTCTCTTATTGGAGAGAACCCAATAACCTTGGTTCACGACTCTATCGCAATGAAATTTTTTTATAATGTTCCAGCTATTCAGTTCTTAGAGTCCAACTTTCCCTGTTCTACTTATAGATGGCTGAAGTCAATTTATATACATTTTCATTGGGTCAAGAAGTTAGAATAAGGCCTGTTCCAGATCGACAATTTGATAAGGCCAAATGTTCAGCTACCAAATTAGCTGGTTTTTCGAAATAGGAGGAGACAGGACCCAGGTATACCGACCTCCCACGGTGCCCCTTGCTCAAACCCACAAGTAAAGGTTGGCCAACCCAGTTATTTCAGGCAGTTTCCTCTGCGTCAAAAATTAGCTCATTCTACTTTTTGACATTAGTTCATCAAAAATTTTTTTCTGGTTGGCTAACAATTGTCATATCCTCCGTGCGGGACTAAATAAAATTTCCCATATCTAGATATAAACAGTCGTAATCAGGCATGAATTTACACATATTTGACATTTTTGACAGTTAAGGTGAATAATTTACTGTACCCCTGGTTCATTTGAAGCCACACAGTTAAACTGGACGGAATCGCCACAGCTACTTTCAATTCCCCCAGTTCCGAGCCGTGGCATCTCCCAGGTATAATTTGCAGCTGACAGAAGCCAGAATAGCGCGAATGCCAAATTGTTCAATTTGTCTTATGCTTTTTGTCTTTTCCGTTTCATTTACCAGACAGAATAATCTGAATTCAAGCGCAGATAACGCTTATTTCATTTCGTAAACAATTCTGACGCATATGTAAATTCCGAACACAAAAGCTCGGAAAAAATTACAAAACGCTGAAACAACTTACCGGTCATGGGGACCAAAAAATCGAACATCAACGCTGCTTTTGTTCACCCGTAGTGCCTGAAACCAGGTGTACTGACATTAATCACAACCAAGATAAGTTCCAGCTTATATAGGCATTTACATCTTATTATTTAAACCGAGTTGGTCATCCAAATTTTATTGAACTGGCTTCTCCACGGAAAAGAGCGGACTGTTTCAGATATCTGAGTTGTCCTACGTAGCCTCTGCACTTCCCATGTATCTTGAGGCGACATCAAAGATAATCGCTAACAAAATGTTATAACAAAAATTAATATTACTGTGTTTATTTCGACTATCCACAATCCCCCATGTTACAGCTTATGCGCTCGCTAGTATTGTATATAATAACTACTATTACTGTGATCCTGAGAAAAAGTTAGAATTGTATTCCTTTATAAACTCAGCTTAAAAAGAATGATGCAGTGTCAAGCCACTACTCCTGGCAGTAAAGGATAAATATTGACATAGATAACAGATAATATTTTAACAAATCACGTTATCCAATATCAATAAAACGTTATACACACAATATGATTCAATAGCCAGATTTAATAGGAACTGAAATACTGATAAAAGCTGACACTTACTTTGGCAGGCCAGTATGGAAATCCTTTTAGTCGTGCCCACACTAGACAGTGAGGATATGTCTGAAACATTAAAATTATCAAAATGTTCATAACGCCCGAGCTTGTCAAAAATTTCAACAAAACATGAGAACAAAGGCAACAGTTAAAATTATCCCAATTATCATGATAAGGTTCCTATGACACTTATACATACAAGGCATTAAGAAAATAAGCACATACATGCCTTTCCAGAATAGGAGCCGTTGAAAAATAGCGAGCGTACAGATCAAACTCTCAGAAAACAAACACGAATTGAAAACATTCATTTTGCCTATTTGATCTACCAACATTTATGCCATAAATCTTGCCAGAGGTATCGGATCGAAAAATACGAATCCGTTGATCGAGAGCTAAAACTTTGCTCCATAGTGTAAAATGTACTGTAACGAAGCATAAGAGCCTCTGGATATAACGTCGCGCCTGCTGCTCGTAAACTCCAATTATGATCACCGCGGACATTTACAGCACAACCAGGCCGCAAATATGAAAGCACTCCGAAATATCACATGACAACTCCGAAATATCACATGACAATTGGCGGTAGTGCGACCAAGAATAAAACAATAATTATTAAAACACGGGGTGCGAACTTGAGTGACACAGTGAGTTATATCCACGGATATGTCTCGAGAAAATATAACTACGGGTTCAACAAAGAATTGAATTGGCGTCCTGCCGCAATAGTACATTAACATTACAGTATCAAAAATTTAAATTTTTAAAACGACTAAGTTGTTTACTTCCTTGACGGTAGTCAAAGACTTATAGTTTTATTTAGCCTGTTAATCCTTTTGGAATCGTTGCTTTAAGCCCAATGATATGTTATTAATGCTGCGGAGTGGTACAGGAGCTAGCTTTGCAAAATTTTGGCACCAAAAATTGCGAATTTTCGTATTTTTAAGCTAACTGTACGTAGAGTGCTAAAACAAGTCCAAAGGCTTTCGGGTTCGCTAAACATTTTGATAGCAATTATTGTGCTTTCGTTGTATACATCCAATACTAGTATATGCTAGGTGCCTAGGACGTGAAAGAATAATGCTAAAAATCATAACTTCGATTGAATGTTAATATTTATAAATTTTAAATGTTTCCGTCCTTTTCGCCAAGGGAGAAATAAAGAATCTCATGGCTTTGATATAAGCTAAAGCGTAAAGTAGCCATACTTGCTTAGTTTTCTCTCAGTAATATATACTAGTAACTCATTATAAGTTGTTAACAATGTGTATAATAAGTATGACGTCCAAATTAATAACCGAATTAAACTAACACAAGGTTCAGCAAACCAATTTTGTTGGCGAATACTTGAATTGTAGTAACAATCCGGACAAAGTTCTACTTCTGTCATCTATAACATAGCAAAAAATATTAAATTATGGTATTATAAATAGTGCTGCTAAGGGGTTCCTGAATAACTGACCCGTTCAACTCAAGTATGAAACGACTTCCGTTCAGTGGTTTAAGCGTTCTGGCATCTGAAGCAATTGTTATATTGCTGTATAAAAAGGCAGCTTAAAAACAAAGTATTACTTAGCTGCCAATTAAGTTAAAACAAATATTAGCTTTAACCATATCGTTTTACGTTTATCACTCCAAAAATATTGTCCGTATTCATAGTGTTAAAATCTAAACCCAAAATTCCACTTTTTTATTTCTATGCTTAACCCTGTAATCCTGTTAAAAATTGTCCAAAAATTACAATATCCTTTCGCAAAATATGATACAGTTCAGGTAAATAGTGACAGCATTCGCGCCTGTATGTTATATTTGACTGCTGAATGAAAATTATTGGCAACCGGACCGCACGGCAAGTATCTGGCTCAACATACAGTTGGAGAGAAGAAGGCAAGATTTTCGAGCTCCACCAGGATTTGGGAGATTCCCCTAGGTCATGCCCCCACCACGCACCAAATATTTTTTCAGGTCACACCAGAAAAGCTCGTTCTGACCAGAAACTGTTATAACAAAGCTATTACTACTTACATTTTAATTGATAATGAGAAAATCCTAACTAAAATAAGTGAAGCATGCAGAAATACGCATTGTCAGTGCATAAACACTAGATATGCATCAAAAACAATATCGTAGTGTTTGTAAAACACGAAAAAATGTAACTAACTCCCAGTTGACCTGGTATGCACGGATTTCCCTCGGGCAAGCTGGGGATATTCCCCAGGCATGGTTTGTTTTTGTGTACTTTACTGCGTCAACACACATTGTGGAAAAATTTACACAATACGAAGAAAGTTTACACGTTTTATACACTTCTGATATGTGCTTCATTTTGTGCGTAAAACACCCAAGTGTATTAGCTGACGACTTCAATATGGATTTTTTAAAACTTGACAAGAATTTGAAAACGTTAAATTTCATTATGCACCTATTCTTATTCACCTGTAAAGCCTTTGAGGAATATACTGCAACACAAAACATAACTCTGGAGTTTGTATTTTATAAACATTTGCAATTATATATCTATATATACAGATATTATTATGCAATTATATATATACAGATTTTCTACGTATGGCGCATATTTGAAATGCACACCAAGAAGGATTTTTACAGTGGTGGAAAATTTTACAAGCACCTGATTTTTGAAAAGAAAACTCTGACCCCAGGTAATCTGGGAGAAATAAGGTTGGACCTGGGGACCCCCAGCTCAAAGCCCCCACGAAACATTTTGGCGCTGTTGAAAAGCCAGAATATAGCGTTCAAAAAGTAGACGGAGAGAAACCCTTATCGGAACAACCTGTATGAACTTCTGTAACAATCAGGTGAACATTATTAACCAACTAGGAACCAACAGCCAGACGCATTCTATTAACTTTGTTGGGCAGAATAGCCCAAGCTAGCAAGCAGAGGATGAAAGCAATCGTGGCTCTGTAAATTCCGTAAAATTCTTTGATACAGAATAACTATGCTGTTTATGGTTTTTTGACTGCATCATTAAAGGATAAAATCGCAAGGCTTGTGTTGAAGCTAACAAGATAGCTTGCATTATCAGACAATCTCGACAGAGGTAGGATCCAAACCAACGACCATAAGCTTTACGCATCTCTACTTTAACCGCTAAGCTACTCAGACGACATTTTCTTTAATCCCAAACAATATCAAGCCTATTACTATGCTGAGACCAGGGAATAACCGGAACCGAAATTTACCGGAACCGGAACCAGTAACCGAAACCGTCCATTTAAACCGGATCCGGAACCTGGTCTACGAAACTTATATATAGTAAAACACATGAAAAAAGAAACGAAGGCACAGTGGATTTAAAATGTATTAAAATAGCTTTTACATTAAACTTAATGTATTACGACGACATTATTGCCTTTCTGAAACTTTAAAGAGACTGAGGAACAAGAGACAAAGCGATCGTGCAAGTAGCGACTCAGGCTATCGGCACCAAGAACTAGAACCACTCTTATGAATACTAGTTAGACAACAGATAAACACGCTATACGGTACGCTCAAAACAGAATAAAGCAAACGGTTAAACTGTAAGACACACAGAGAGAGAGAAAGAGATAGACAGAGAGAGAAAGAGAGAGGCGAATGAGGAGTTTGTTAATAACTCGTAGACAGAGTTAGACGATGGATCGGGATGGAACAGGAGAGTGTGGGTATCGAGTACCGCGATGATGAGAAGTGTGGATAATGAGGGGTTACGTTAATAATTCGTAGACAAAGTTATACGACTGTGGTTGCTAATTTGAGACGCAGCACCTTAACCCGGCTTCCGACTGATTTTATAGATTTCAGCATAGGCTCAATTTGCGCTCCAGTTCCATCTTCGGAAATTTTAACTATACGATAAGGTCATCGCCAATGTCATGCCAGCTTCTTCAACTTCCAGCTACTGTTGGCACACGTAGATAAACACGATCACCCACTAAGAATGGAAACGTACGGGCTCTCCTATAGTGCTGAATTGGTCAGGCGTTGGGTACGCGTTACCAAAGAACTGTTCTTGCCTCTCCAATAACTCCTACTAATTGGTCAGGAGTTGGGTACGCGTTACCAATGAACTGTTCCTGCCACTCCAATACCTCCTACTAATTGGTCAGCAGTTGGGTACGCGGGTAGTACTGCTCGGACAAGGAATTTCTGGGCAACAACCCGGTCAATAAATTCGAAATATCTAGTAAAGGTCCGAAAAAATGTGGAAAATTTCAAACGAAATTTTTAAACCGGAATTCCGGTATGGTTTTTGCCCTTTGCCGGAACCGCAACCGGATCACGATTTTCGCCAGAACCGGAACAGGAACCGGAATTCTACTCCCTGGCTGAGACATATCACCTGTTTTACCAGGTACTATTACATAAGCTAAAGTACCTGAACTAAATAAAAAATAATAATCTGGCTTCTCCAAAGTGCCAAAATTATACCATGGGCATGACCTGCGGGTCATCCTAGTTTGGAACTGGATAAGAATCAAAAATACCTTGAGGCCATTCTCCAATTTATTTTCGGTTCTCTCGGTTGAACTGAGGGACCATAAAGTACTGTGGCCGCCAAAAATGTCTAATTTGGCATCTAATTGAAATTTGTCTCATCCAAAAAGGCGGAAACTTTAGTGATTTTGTAGCCCTGCAGTGCAAAGTTTGTGGTTTCTTGAACCAAAATTGGTAATATTTCGGGTATTTTCAGTCAAGCAGACAAAAATTCAGTAATTTTCAGTGTAGCATGAATGTGCCTTTGCACCTGGGTGAGGCCAACAGTTACCTGGAGAGAATGAACTGAGGGAACATGGAGAGATCCAAATACCTGGCCCCACCCCTATTTGGAAAAGCTACATATTTATTGACCATAAATTTAGACAAAATCCAAAATTTTTAACAAAAAAAACAAATTTTGTTATAATCGTATTATATTTTTAAAATTTGTCGTTAGCTGGTATATTCACTATATTAACTCTTAATTCTAGCTTTAAGTGTGTAAACTAAACGACTTCCTCTGCTAAACATGATCCATAAGAACAATAAGACTGTCAATTTCCCGCAATCGCAGACATCTCAATAAGAAATTATAGACGGTTACCATAATTCTATATTGCAACAGAGTAATGTAACAAATCACAGTTACCTCGTGCTTGCAAATCTTTAATATTGTTTTGGCATGGTTGGTAACTTGACTGGTAGCTAAAAATAAACTAGTTTTTACGATTCTACGGCGCTAAAACAGAGAAAGATGGTTCGAAAATGAGCTGTACCGTAAAAAAGTGCGTGAGTAAACTTAACCTGCGTCCGTCGACTATCTTTTTTGTTAGTTGGAAAATATTACTCTACCGAACTTATCTACTAAAACAAAAATTTGCTACTTTCTGACCACGAACATCAAAATTGTTTGTGAACGAACTTTTATCGCTTTTGAATTAAAAAGGATTGTGTTCGCGAATATTATGACAAACTGCAAGATCCTTTTGTTTATGCCGCCGCATTTACATTGAATTTGTTAGCGAATAGATGTGAATCCTAATTATAAATTATTATTATTATGACTGCTGCTCCATAATAACTTCCGCCTGCAAGTCTTCCAATAGGAACCCATAGCTGGCACTTCAGATCAAGTGAACTTCGCAGGGAACGCTATGCAAGATTCTCCATCAACAAACAAATTGACACTTCATAGCTCATCAAATCAGAGATCCAGAATGACCTACACACATATCAAGGTTAATCTTTTGTGACCACAAACAAGGTTAGTTCATGAAAGAACCAATTCAAACTTAGCTTTTCCAGCGGATAGTGCAAATTGTGCAGCTGCTTTTTGCTCATGTTAAGTCAGATCTCTTCATACGCATAACCTACTTAACTCAACGAATGAGCACATGTAACTACCGCGTAAGCTCAACACGAAACACTGAAGTTAACCTTCCTAGGGAGGTATGCCCTAGCACTTATATGATTAATCAGCTAAATCTTGCACACAAAACGGCCTCTAACAGGCCACCTATGGGAAATATATTAAATTTAATATTTTTATCAGTAGGCGTCTAGCCAGGGTCCCTGGTCCCGCCCCTGCCGCCTACGACCCCTAGTTAGCCTAAAAAATCTAAATAACAAAAAATTTTCTAATAAAATTTAAGCGCCCTGGGTGCTGGTATATCATAGCTCACAGAAAACCTCGCGCCTACCAGCGCGAGGTTTAGGTTGTTTTCGCGCACATATGTGTCGCTGAGCCTCAAAAGGGGCGCTAGCTTAATCACCAACATTGCAGGCGTTTTATGTTGACCAGCAGCAATAATCATTATTGTTCTGTATGTTTTCAGTTGACCGTTTTTATTATTCGCGAATATATTTGGCTGTGCGTATATATTGATAGATATGGTTTATATTTGCCAGAGCCGCGACGTTTAAAATTTAAATTTTCAAATGTTTAAAGTTTGGGAAGTCGCCAAAGAGCGGGCAGAGGAAACAGACAGAGAGGGGGAAAGGGGTTAGTATAAAAGGAACAAGACCCAATGCAGCATTGGGGCCAGTCGAGTAGGAAGGCCGCAAAGTCTTCAGTTTTTCGACGCTCGTGGCGGTTGTCGCCCGGGCATTTTATTTAATTATTTTCGCTTTTACTTTTGTCTTTTCGCTTTCGAGTTTTGCCCAGGAGGCTCTCACTGTGTAGCACAGGGTAGAGGTCCTCCTGGTGCGTTTTCGATGCTTTCAAAATTTCACGAGCACGAGCTGCCATTGTGGCTGTTGGTGCGTCCGACGGATGTTCCGCGCACCCGTAAATGCAGCTCCAACAAAGTCAAGAAAATTGCACGCAAAATTTAAACTCTCGACTGGTTGCCCGCTCGCCGGGTCGCAAGATTTTAGTTCTAGACCCGGGGGGGGGGCGAAAATTTCCATTTTAGTGATGTGAATAGGAATGGGGTAGGGAATAAGGAACACACACGGGTAAGGGGAAGGACATAGGGACACGGGAGGGATAAGGCTTGACAGTAAGGATGTTTTAGAGAAAACTAGTACGAGCGTGTTGACCTGGAGGCAGCCGCAAAGGCAGATGTCCAGTGATTATCAGTAAGGATCCGTGCTAGGCTACCCCGTCAAAATTTCGTGCAATTAGTCCCTGAGCGTTTCATTTAAACCACTCACTAATGAGTCGTTTCAAAACCCGTCTTCCAGGCCGTTTAGACACGGTAGAAGACTTTGTTAATTTGCATCGAACAGTTTAGGACCCCGCCACAAATTGGCATCATAAAACGCTTCGAATTTTTCAAACGACCTCCCAAAGACAATGGAGCTTCTTTTGACTCGTGCTCCATCAGCGCTCGCCTTCGAATTAGCAGCTTGAGTCGAGACTAAGTCATAGGAAAATCTGTAAGGACAACTCCAGGTCACACGACTTAAAACCCAATTTTTGGGGCAACAGAGCGAGTGGTCCGCTCGGGACGGGCGCAGTCATTTGCTCGCTGAGAATTAATCAAAAGTACATGAAGAACGGAACCCCTGACGCTAGTTTCGAAATTCGAGATCCTGCCCTGAGCCTTGTTTATCACTCAAAATTTTATCTACTAGCCTCAAAATGGACGGGTCTCATGCGGCGAAGAAACGGTAGAGCACTCCGTCGCACCCTTTTAACAATAGAATAACTATCGTTGTGTCGGTGCGGCTGCTCCATAAGGGGTGGCGCATCAGGACCTTCGTGCGTTGTCTTCCCCACTTTTTATGGTTTTGATAAACTCATTATTCTAACCAAAACAGTATCTGTATCCGAAGTTTTGGAACCTAAATCCCACAGCCTTTTGGTTCGTAAATTAAGCATTTTGCTGAGGGACGCGGCAGCACGCATCGTATTCATGCTTACAAATGACTGCGGACCTTTACATAAATCGAAGACACTCAGAGGAGTAAATCAATAAACGATGAAATGAGACGGAGTCAGCTGCGATGTATAGCTGAGTCAAATTCTAAATAAATTTTCGTGACCGCACCCGCAGGTTGAGCGACGGCCCTGAGAGGGATACAAACAACTGGTCCTCCAAGATTTTCATTGAAATAAAATTATAGGCGCGGACCCACAGCCCGTGTAGACACGGCGGGTTTCCGTATGGCGCCCTGTTTTCATGTCAAATTATAAAGTCAAAAACTTTGCAGGCCAAATAAAGTTCGGGAGACGCGGCAGCTCCTTCCCCTTTTTGACGAAGACCCGCAATTTCAATCCGACCCCGGCGCAAGCAAATTTTGATCACAAACTTTCAATGCGAGTAGACCTCAGCTGACATCCGGACTCGGTATGACACTCATCACATGGATGAAATGCAGAGGAGAGACAGGCCAACGCCAAAGGAGTGTTGAGCCATGACAGTCTGAGGGCGTAACTATAGGTGCAGTCGACGAAGGAAAATTCACATAGGTACACTGCCTAGGGGATAACGCGCCTTCCCCCGGGTTAAAATATAGGAACAAGCTGAACTGAATTATACACTTTCCTCTCGCCAATCTAACTCAGAATTCACATCACCAGTTGCATATATAACAATGCCTAACGGGGTGCCCTGCGCGGTACCCGCTTGTTTTGCTGTACATAGATTATGTTGTTATTCCAGTGTCATAACGTGCATTTAACTCAATAAAGTGTTAGGGTGTTGAGTTCATGACTAGCGATAATTTTTCCAGCCTAGTGGTCAAACTAACATTCGAAAGAATTGGTCGAAAACAGTCGCTCAAAGTAAGGTTTATCTCACGTGACCTTTATAGGGATTAAGTCAAGTAAAGCTCATTTAAATCGACTAGGAAACTTAGTAAACCCTTTAGGCGTCGTCGTAGCGACGAATGGCACATCCAACAATTTGTTTAGTTCTGAAATGTATAGGTAGGCTTGTTTGGGTGGTGCCTAGTTTTAGTTAAATTTAGTCACAATAGATGAGGACCCTGGGGATCGGTCTCCAGGTGTTCCCTCGAGCTACCCGTTCAGCAGGAAACTTCTTGTTGGGCCAACCAAATTTATTGTCGGATCTAGGATCCCGTGTGCCAGACTAGAACAAGGAACCCCATCTCCAATTAGGATTCAAGGGGAATTGAGGGAAAGGCGAGTCAGCCTTATTACCTGTGAGCAGGCTTAAGCGTTGACTCTCCCTCACGGGGACCTTCGTACCACTAGACACGTGGGCCAATATAGGGGCCAGGCCGAACACCCAGGTTAACCCGCCGGCAGCCTGCTAAACTAAGCGAGTCCCTTAGGTCAGCTAATGGTTCACCGGGGAGTCGTGGAAGCCGGGGTTGTCCGGGTACGGGGTACCACGCCAAGAAAAATGGTGCTGCAGCTGGGATCCCTTAGGGCCAGAACTGGTCCTAGTACAATATACATATATCTTTCATTTCCCTTCAACCTCTAAAAGTTTGGCCAATAATCGGTAATGGACTGCACATATGTGGTAATTAAACACGTCCAGTTTTATGACTGCCAGAAGTTTTTACTGTTGAGCGTCATGTATCCTTCGTTTGCTGCTGTTTTCCGTATTGTCACCTTAGCAGTAATGCAAAGCAAGGGCAATAGACAAATATTTTTGAATAATTACAAAAATGCATGTATTATAACATAAATTTTGTTACGAGAGGTACGTATCAGAAGCAACGCCATGTCACTCAATTTGCAAGACGTGTTCAATTAATTTTGAACAGTAAAGTGTGCCAGTTTACTGTAAATAACAGTGAAATCACCGAAATATTGACTATTATGTACTAGGACCAGTTCTGGCCCATAGCTGATCCCAGCTACTCCAGCAATTTTTTCGGTGTGTTGCACTGACAACCCCGGCTTCCACGACTTAGCGCGCTGCCGGCAGGTTCACCAGGGTGTTCGAGCTGGCCCATATATCGACCCACGTGTCTAGTAAAATATGGAGGGAGGGTCATCTCTTAAGCCTGCTCACAAGTAATAAGGCTGACCCTCCCTTTCTCTCGTTAAAATTCTTCAGGACCTTAGGTTCTCATATACTATTATCTTATCGACGAATCCCTATCTAACATATCAATGACTAGTAGCGCCTGCATGGTCTCAGTTAACGTATGACAGCTGAACGCCTATCTTTTCGCTAGCGTATAGCGGTCGCTTGGCTGATCCAACTTAACCCTTTCATGCCCGAATTAATTTGCGTATCGTGCAATGTTTGACAAACTCAAGCCTGCGCCACGGATCGAACCCGAAACGCACGGGTGAAACTTGCGTACGCAAACCACTGAGCTATCTGAGAGCTGTTGCTCGGTTCGTTATGAAACCTTACAATGCGAGCGAATAACAACGCACGTTCAAACGTACGATATACGACAAACTCAGTAAACACAACGAGTCGTAATATGCGTTGGGTCCATTTGGGCCTACTGGGCATGAGAGGGTTAAAAAATGTTTCCGTTTAAGAAAAACCATATCGCCTAGACAATCGAATACGCACACTGTTTATATCCGCTACACCGATTATCCAGATTCAACATCATTTCATTGTACAAGCAATCATACACGATACTTTAGTACAACCTGCCGCGCATGCACCAGGATATTGCTCTCGCTGAGAATCAAATTACTTAATCAACTCCTGCCTTATCACACCCTATTTTCAATTGAGTTATTGTCAACACCAATTACAAAACGCCGAAGCTCCGTTGACGAAAATGAAATCTGTCACCGACGCTTAGTTAGCGATAATGAAATTTTAGTTCCTGACATGGGATTTACTAAAAGAAAAGTTGGTTCAGAATCTGCGACTTCGAAATTCGGCTCGTGAGACATCATCACTAGCGCCCGACCCTTCAGAGACTAGAGTTGTCCACGAGCATGCTATCTTAATTCTATACCACGGTTCCGATTTGTATGCGAGAGTAGTTCAGGCTGAGGGAGATGAGAAATCAGTGGTGACGTGAGTATATAAGCCAATGCCGCGTCCCCTGAAAATCGGGGCGACGTGGTCTGCCTTCCTCGCTAGCCGATGTCAAAAATGTAATTCCGACGAAGATCTCTACCGTGGAGGCACGGCTAGAGGGTCGACGTCCTGAAAATATTTTTTTGTGTTTGCGCTTTGGGGACAGTGAGCTTCCTTTTGACATCTCAAACGAGTAGCGACCCGATTGCAGGAAGGCAACCTAAACTAGCTTTTGAACCATTCGATGCTCGCAATCGACTACATATCTCCCAGTTCTGCATTCTCCATTAGCATTTCATACTAGTTTCGTCTTTTGCCCGGTCCATAGTCATTTACGTCATCCGATCGACACTAGTGATTTTCTCGTGAGAAAGAGTCCGAAACTGTGGGTATTATGCGTCTACATGAATCGGAAATCGCCAGATTTCACCACCTCGTGCAAATGACTACTTCCTGGCTTCATTCCTATTCGGCTTAAAATTTTATTCCTATTTAGCCTAAGATCTGTTCCTGTTCGGTCTACATTTTCGGTACTACCAAAGCCAGCCGCGCTTCACCGTCGTTTGGAGAGACCCCAGCTACGTTGAAAATTCGTACACTCGCCAAATAAAATTATTGTGGACCTGTGATGCTCTGAAACAGCGACGACGATCGCGACTGCCTTCAGGTTCAGATTACTTTACTAACTTACTCTATCCGACGCGCAAGCAAATTTTTGTCCTCTCTTTTAGATCCCCTATTTTCTAGCTAGACACCCCTTACTAAATTTTGCAAAATAGACACCCAGCGGACCAAGGCGAAAGGCGAACACAAACTGTCCGAAGGGAGGGGAACCAGTCAGGCATAATCGAGGCTATTTTACAAGATAATTTGTCGATTTAGAAGTTTTATCGGGGCGCCACATTTACGGGCGCGGAGCATACTTCGGAGACACCAACGTCCGAAAAGGCGGCCCTTGCGTTATCGAAAGAAAGCAAAAAGCCTGGTGAAGCTCTCCACCGTTGCAGCACGGCGAGAAACCACCCCTTATAAATGGAAAACCGACGGGAAAACGAAAAGCGTGGCGCAGAACAAAAATAATTTTAATGGCGACAACCGCCAAAGAAACAACAGAAAAGCGCGACTGATCTCGACGCTAAATAGGGCAGTCTTAGTTTATACCCGCCTCCAACCCTCTTTCTTTTCTTCGTCACTGGCTGGCTAGTTCCAAAATGTTCGTCAACTTTAAATTTGGATGTCGCTCTATAACAAATGCATATGTCTACATACACAGATTTTCGAACAGCGGTACATATATTATAAAGCAGAAAAATGCTGGTCAAACACAAACCGCTCAACGATGCTACATAGAACAGAGAATGCCGCGCTACATAACAAAATGTTGCCTCTGTCGGCCTCTACAAAACAACGATTAATGCCCCTTGGCGAGGCTCAGCGAAAACAAACCAAACCTTGCGCTGGTCGGTGCGAGGTTCTCATAATAGAAAATTATCAGTGCTCTGGGCGCTTATTACAAGTTATAGTTTTATTAGTTTTTCCTTTTATCTAGAGAACGGAGAGGAGTAGGCTGCCGGGGCGGAACCAACTTCATGATCTGGCTGACAGCCTACTGGGAATTTTGACGTAAGCCAAATAAGTAGCCTGCTAGAGGCCGTTTTAGATTTTGGGATTGACAGAATTCCGTGTGGGATGTGGGTTGTCCGGGTGCCGGGTGGGTCCGTAGGGGTGGGCGGCCCCTGTTTGTGATGTAATGGCTAGTATGTCATCCGGTGGAGGTGAGGGGTTAAAAAATCGGGGAGTTTTGGTTATGTTTGTGTGATCCGAGGCATTAAAACTTGGATAGTAAAACGCTTAGTTGGGGGCCCCTAAGTACCTACGCGCGAAGGACATATCAACCCAAAGGTGTTTTTCGCAACCTTAGACATCCCTAATGGTAGTTCGATAAAGTTAGGGTGCTCTAATCGTAAGTGAAATTTAGGATTTGCGCATTTAACTTAAATCATTTAAAATTATGTTCCTGGTCAGGTGTTTCCAGTTTCTTGCTCCCTTTTCTGGTGCTGACTCCATTAAATTCTACCACAATATACATACAACATATTATATTCACTCCTGCATGCCAGGACAGGTCTTTTCAAAGGTTAAGACCTGTGAGAAGTTTTCGCGCCGTGACCCGACCCGTCCTGACACACAACACTCTACATATTACAACGCATCATTATAATAACAATTATATACAATACATTACACATTCCGGATTATGAGGCCGACCGGATATCCATACGAACGTTCCAATACGACAGTCACCCCGCGCACCTCGGGCGGGTGGAGCGTGATTATGTAAATGCAATACGATGATAACGTAGATTTTTATTTTATAACAATAATGGATTACGCACAAATTGATGTCCGCATCACGCTCCACCGGTATCCGTTCTCCCTTTAAGTTCATCTTTTAATCCCTTTTTGTAGTATTCTGAATGTTGATTGAAATTTCATAAAAACTCGGGCTGTTACACAACACTTCAGTTACAATATCTTTGAAACGACAGCTATATAAACATTCAGAAAGGTGCTCAAAAAATTGATGGAAAAAGATTTGCAATATTCGGCTAAGCTTCAATGGATATGTTGCGCTATGATTTAATGAGCTCGAAAAACTATTACGGTTACCACGGATTCAACGAAAACAAGCTTCTAATTATTTTTAAACGATTCGATTGAGTGACAATGAGAAATCCGACTATGATATTAGCAGATTATGAAATGTGAGCAGTGTTGATTTTTTTACACATATCAGTTATTTGTTTACAAATTTGGTCAACGATGCTGTTGATAAAATTATGATAGCGCGCCGAAGACGACAAGGTTCTTTCCATTATCACCCCCCAGCCCGCGTTAGCCCAAAAATGGTCAGATTCTGGAAATTGTGGTATTTTTTGTGATCCTTGATACCTCCCCTGATCATTACAGCCAAAAATAGAATTTTAAAATTTTGGATTTTTTGGGTTCCAAGGGTCTCCCTTCGGGAACCCAAAAAATTTATTTTGTAAATTAGATTTTTACCCACCATTGGACGCAGCTTGACGAGCTAAATCGAACGGTGGTATTTTTAACGGGATCCGATGAAAGTACCCTAAGTTATGGCCTAAAACTGTTCAATTGCTGAGGCTATCAGCGTCCGATAGTTTTTCGCATAACTTAGGATACTTTTGTCGGAACCCGTCAAAAATATCACCAGTCGATTCAGCGCGTCAAGCCGCGTCGAATGGTGGGGAAAAATCCAATTTTTAAGAAATTTGTTTTTTGGGTTCCCGAAAAAATCTAAAATTTTAAAAATCCAATTTTTTGGTTGAAATGATCAGGGGAGGTCTCGAGGATCACAAAAATACCAAAATTTCCGGAATCTGATCATTTTTGGGCAAACGCGGGCTGGGAGTGGCATAATGGAAAAGAACCAATATTTTTCCACATCGTTTCATAAGGTCGATAAATTTAACACTGTTTATCACATAGATATATTCCGTTCAGTATATTCGAAACCTCCTGATATACAATGAATCCCGCATGGCTTGAGACATGCCAATCCTGTGGCACGCAGTGGACCAATTTAATACGCTTCAACGGGCAACCCGCGTACTAAACAAAAAGGTATATCTTATAAAAACGTTGCAGAACTATAGGTATTATACTTTCCAGCTGCCGGTCTAATAAAATACCGTTCGATGACTACGACCTACGTCCACAAGTCCTAACTGGAGCAGTTAAAAGCGAAAACCCAAGCTTTCAAATGGTACTACCGCACAACGGCCTTGACATATCATTACAGTGTTGTTGTTTCTCAACGCAAGCCTCTCTCCTATTCATTCATCAGTCTCTATTGCTCAGCGTTCGTTGCTGTATAAGCTAAACGAGCTCCGTTGTTTTTTACGCTTTATGATTTTAAGCTTTAGATAGATGCAAGCTTTGTGTTTTCGATCATCAAATACATTGGTTTTTTGCACGTATTATATATGTTTTTTGTTTTAGCAGTCGATTTGTAGATTAGGTGAATATACAGCGAACGTAAATCTGCCTGCTATGGGGCGTCGGATATGAAGAGTAGTCTGTCAAAACATTTATACAACATCGTTGGCAGATTGGCAGATGCAAGTTTGTTTTCGATATCGAGGATATAGGTATTGGTCCCTGTAAACATAGCTTAAAGCTTAGGCTCTTAAAATTTACCCGTATTATTTTAGGGCCGTGGAACTGAGTATAGATACAGGACCACAACTGACTTTGAGTTATTACTTACATCGGAGGTCTTGGGTCACACCTGTAATTTGTCGGATTTAGACTTTTCGGCGTCCCAAAGTATTTTAACAACCATTCGTATGCTATATTTATAGTTCTTGTCATCAAAACAAGGCAGTGAACCTGACAATGAAGTAAGCTTCGCTCCACCTCAGTCTGGCCTAGAATAAAACTGCGTCAAGGTTTGTAGTATTGACAAGGTCAGTTGTGGGTTCTTTTCTATTATTCCCCAGCCCGAAGTTGGTCAATTTTGAAAATACAGAGCTGATTTTGGTATCAAGCCGATCAGCTCGATGAAGCGGTTCAGAAAATGCTCAGTTTACTCATATTCCTGAAAAAAGTTTTTTTTATGGTTTTTGGGGTCACAATGGCCCCCCTTGGGAACCCAAAATTTTTCTTCGGAATATAGTCATGTTTGGTACCATTCGACTCCGCTTGATGAGAGAAATGAAATCTATTGGTCTGTAGTATATGAAATCTACACCATCGTTAGAAAGTTATAAGACCCGAGTAACCCTAAGGAGCGGTACGTTATAACGTTAGAAAAAACAACATGCGTTCTAGCGGAGGTACGGTAGATATACGCGACTTAGGCTTAGCCTAAGCTAAGGTCCTTATGTGAGACATACACTGAACCTAAGCCTAAGAGGTTGCCGCCCCCGAACCTCCGCTTTAAGCTGTTCCTATTCTAACATTATAACGTACCGGACTAAAGATTACTTGGGCCCTCATAACTTTCTAACGGTGGTGTAGATTTCTATATACTACACACTAGCACATTTCTCTCATTAAGCCGAGTCGAATGGTGCCAAACATGGATATATTCCGAAGAAAAAATTTTGGGTTCCCAAGGGGGACCAGTGAAACCTCATAAAATCGAAAAAAGGATATGGGTAAAATGAGTATTTTCTGAATTGAGTCATCGAGCTGAATCAGTTGATACCAAAATCAGCCATGTATCTTCAAAACTGACCAAATTCGGGCTGGGGGATAATGGAAAAGAACCGACGACAATGCCGTTTCGACGATATATATTTTTAGAAAAAGCCACGAATGCGATGTCAAATTGTTCACGCAACGCTATCTGGAGGGTTATAAAGGGCCATATAGATATAAGAATAGATTGCTGTTGCTAAAACTATTATGAGCTTGAAGAGCACGTTATATGACCAAGCACAGAACTTTTAAACTGATAAATATTTATGCACCATGTGATTTTTCTGTGAAACTCTACATAACGGTAAACTCAAAGAGCAACAGTTGTAGTAACAATGTAGTAAAATTGCAAGACAACAATCTGAAAATGTTCGAACGCATAGCAAGCTCAAATTTAGACATTGAGCCAAATAATACCTCCTACCTGACTGTCTGTGATAACGTCTGGTACTCATCATTTTTCTTGGAACAGATCGTCTTGAGAAGGTTGCAAAGCTAATAATAAACGCGTGTTTGGTAAAGCACTCAAGTACGACGTTGTAGAGGAAGAACCAGCTAAATAGGATAATCGTTAGGC
>JASANE010013467.1:0-58965 GCA_030248225.1 Trileptium ribeirensis | reverse complement strand
GCCCTGGAAATACCCCAAACATGCGTAAAATGTAAATAAAGTACCCAAGTTGGTAAACTATGTAATGTAGACCTCCGCTCGGCCAACTACTCAGATCGCCGTTGAATACGACGATATCTTACAAATTTTCGACAACGCTAAAAGTATTGGTTATTTCGTTATTTCTTTTTAACTGATTTATAATCGACAAATATGTACACATATGCGCAGTATATAGTTTAAATATCCATAAAGGATGAAAATATAATTATAGTCAATGTTTAAACTGGGCATATTTGCACACAAATATGAATTATAAATATTATTCGGAGAAAACAAAAGTCACCAAACAGCAGAAAAAAATATAATTAAGGTCTCACCTTATTCTCACGACAATGATTGGAAGCTATGAGATACCAGAGCGCCAAACTAAACGAGAAAAAGCATAAATAGAATCGTGTGCATTGGACGTATGCAGTTTCATTGTTTTTGAACGTGGAATATTATATATAAATATTTGCAAATTGATTTTTTTTTTCCCAGGCATATGGGAAACTAAGTCAAAATCACGATTTTCTTCTGGAAGAAAGTTTAGCGTAAGACCATATGCCGTTTTCTGTCTTTGCCGGAAGCGGCAAATTTTTTTATACATCTCTCTTGTAGTCTGCACGAAAACTACAGCTCTCTTTGGTAAGTTAGTTTCACTGTCTTGTAATGTAAAGGCGTCGGCCGGTTTGAGGATACTTGCTCATACTGTAGGTTTGGAGCATAATACCATATTTATCCTCACCACAGCACGACGGGACCGCTGCGTAGAACTTTCGATGGGTAGGCCGGTATGAGAAATTTTCGGCAACTGGTGCAAAAACCGCGGATATCGGCCATTTTGTCAGATTGTTTCATTTGAAAAAATATTACATTTGGGTTATTTGATAAAAACCACGCCATTTTCGGTGGGGGGGGTCACATTTTTTTGGGGGGGGGACCCAGTCCTTTGGATGGGAAATTCTTAATGTCGTGAGGTGGCGCGGATGGTCACACGGAGAGACCGGGCGGGACCTCCGCGCCCTCAGTACAGGGAGCCATAGCTCACAGCGCAATTGGCCAAATGAAGCCAAACACATGTTCTCACTATAAGCTCGTTCGGTGAGCACGTGATACAATTCCTATCCTGGGCACGACGCGAATTTTTCCGCAAAACTCGGAGGAAGCATCGACACTGAAGCTGACGTCAAGCTTCCGAGTTTTTCGCGGACATGTAGCCCTTCCCATGATGTCAAATCTGGCAGCTTGCATAATGTGGTAATAACGTTAAGCAAAACTAGCGCTAAAAAATGCTATATAACTATAATCGTAATCAGTACAGGTTTATTTAAAAATAAATGTTGAGCGTCTGTCCACCGTGTCTTTTGCATTATGAGGTTGAAGGTGCCAAAAATGGGGTATGCAGACTCTTGACCTTACCAAAATTAAGAACTAAAAAACCCAAATTTAGCATAATAGTGCCACAATAGGCCGAATGGAAACATAGTAAGATTAGAGGGGCCCCATATTAAAATTTTTAATGAAAAATGCATGTATAAATAAACCAAAACCGAAGGGGTCGGGGCAGTAACCATATTAGTATATAAGTTTATCATCATTGCACACCAGATAGCTAGGTGCGGGTCAGGCCAGCTAGAGAACCCTTTCTGCCTGCCCGACATCATTGCGCGCATTGTCCGCTACCAATCCACCTAAATCTATGCAAATCGCACCACGTGTTTGTTTTAGAGGTCATAGCGCGTTAAACCAAATCTAGAATCATTAGGAGCACGGTTTCACGCGTTGTATGTTCTAGGAGGTGTAGAAGAGGGTGTAGGTCCCCCGACGAGGCGCAACCCCCCCACCCTAGGAGCGGCGCGATCCTCCCACTGCAGTGCAAGCCCCCCCCCGCGCACTAACCTCAGCCTCCCGGGTGCCAATTTTATAGGCGCGCAAACCATGCCTGAAAATTTTTTGTTGTATTTGTAGTTGGTTCGCGCGCTCCGCGCTAGAGTTCCCGCGTCAGACTGTTTCTCAAATTGGTGGATTTCCTTAACCTCACAGGTGCATAGCGGCACCGGTCTCAGTGTCGCAAGTCTTCCAAATGGCTTGCCGGCGACCATCTCACAGTAAAACACAAATCTCATATTTCCACGTGCTACTGCGTCAAACTAGGAATAAATGACTTATTTTGGATTAAAATTCGAACTCGAGGGGGGAACCTTCGCGACCCCTGTATCAGTATCAGGTTTCACTATAGAATATATATTTTTATACTCGAAAAAATCCAGGTTTTTTACGTCGGAAGGGGTCAGACACTGTACATTCGAGATCATTTTGGTTTTCAAAAAGGGGTGTTTCAAAAGTAATATACATGGTTTCATGAAAAGACCCATATATCGTAAGTCAAGATCTAAGATGTTTTAAAACTCACAAATTGTGACTTCCGAATCAATTTACAGTCTTAATTTCCTACATTTCTCAAGTCAATTGGTGTCTAACTATATTAAATGCTAATGATAAGGGATAACTATTTACGGCACATTTGAGCATCTCCTGGTAAAATTGCCTAATATACTAGGTGTTCGCACCGTACTCACTACGATATCAAAATTTATTTTCAACTTCAAAAGACCGTACTAAACCTTTTTTATTCAATATTATAGCTCTACGATTCATTACGTTAACATTTCCAGGTGTTGATGCGAAAAACCTTCACTTTTGAATGAGGTAATAATACCAATTTAAAACTAGTCCTCAAAAAAAAATTTCCTAGCGTACTTTTGCAGTGCCAATTTGCGGAGTATGCGATTGTTCTCATTCAAAATTTAACAGTATTTTGCGTAAAAAACTGGGTCTAACCAAACTGTAAGAACCTACAACGCGGGGTGACTTTGACGCGCCGCGCACCAACTGTAGTTAACTATATGTTTTATACCGAAATGTACAGTCTAACAAAATCACTGCCGCTTTTCCAGACGAGCCACATCCAGAGAGCAACGCTATACTTAAAACCAATTTTTGCATATGGCCAGCGAGGATTAAGATAGGAAGCAGTCTGGAAACGCCCTCATCAAAAAGTTCTGAATTTGCATGCTGGCGCCATGTAGTTCGGCAAAATTACTCAGAGTATTTGAGAATTAGTTGATATACTCACCTTTGACTCAGTAGTTGCTCATAAATGAATTTAATTTTGCTTATTTGGCGCTACCAAAAGCTCGGAGCATCTTTTCAGAAATTTTCTTTTTTGTTTTCCACTGAACATTACCTAACCATTTTTTCTTTAATTGTACATGTTAAAATTGCCTGGTCTCAACGTGCGGAAGGGCACGCGTTTTTTGCGAAGTGCACCGAAAACATGCCCCCCCTTCCGCACGTTGGAAAAGCCAGGCAATTTTAACATGTACAATTAAAGAAATGGTTAGGTAATGTTCAGTGGAAAAGCGAAAAAGAAAATTTCTGAAAAGATGTCAAGCTTTTGGTAGCTAAATAACAAAATTAAATTCATTTATGGGCGACTACTTGAGTAAAGGCATCTATCAACTAATTCTCAACTAAATACTATCAAGTAATTTTCAACTAAATAGCACCAGCGGTGGATTCAGAACTTTTTGATGAGGCGGTTCCAGACTGCTTCCTATCTTAATCCTCGCTGGCCATATGCAAAGACGTTAAGTATAGCGTTGCTCTCTCGATGTTAGCTCGCTCGAAAAGCGGCAGTGATTTTTGACGCGGACTGTACATTTCATTATAAAAACATATAGTTAACTACAGTTGGGTACGTACACATGGAGTCACCCACATTCTAGTTCTTACAGTTGAGTTAGTTCAGTTTTTACGCAAAATACTGTTCATTAAAATGGGCTTAATCGCATACTCCGCAAATTGGCACTGCAAAAGTACGCTAGGAAATTTTTTTTTCAGAGGACTAAGTTTAAATTATTATTACCTCATTCAAAAGTGAAGGTTTTTCACATAAACACCTGGAAATGTAACATTAATAAATCATAGAGCTATAATATTGAATGAAAAGGTTTAGTACGGTCTTTGAAGTTGAAAATAAATTTAGATATCGTAGTGAGTACACATCCGAACACCTGATATATTCAGCAATTTTACCAGGATATCCGAATGTGGTAAATCATATCCCTTATCATTAGCATTTAATATCGTCCGACGCCAATTAACTTAAATATTAAACCTATTAAGACTGTAAATTAGATTCGGAAGTCACAATTTGTAGTTTTAAAACATCTTAGATCTTGACTTACGATATATGGGTCTTTTCATGAAACCATGTATATACTTTTGAAACACCCCTTTTTTGAAGCCAAAATGATACGTTTTCAAATTCACAGTGTCTTCACCTCTTCAGACGTAAAAAATCCTGAATTTTTCGAATATCGATGTCTCTATGTAAAAAGAGGTACCTGAAACCTGCTATAGGGGTCGCAATGTTTCATCTTGGGGGTCAAATTCTAATCCGAAATAAGTCATTATTCTGTAAGTTGTCATAGTGACACGTAAACCATGGTCTGCGTCAAGCCATTTGGAGGACTTGCGACCTAAAATTGGTGCCGCTAGAGCCCTTTTGGGGTAAAAGTCGACCAATTTAGAACAAGCCTGTCGCAGATTTTTCTAGCGCAACGGAGACAGCACCTCCAGATACCATTTTATGAACACAAACCGACCATGAGTGGGGCATGTGCTACAAAAAATTTCTGGCAGATCCTTAGGCCTTGTAAAAATTGGCACCCCGAAAGGTTAAGGTCAGGGGGGGCCACACCTGAGGACGGGGGGGGGGTGGGGCTACACCTCAGATCGGGGGAGGGGCTATACCTCAGGTTTGTGGGGACTACACCTTCCTACAACTTACAACACGTGAAACTTTAGCTACTTCTAAGGATTCTAAATTTAGTTTAACACGCTGCTGCTGTAAAACAAACACAATTGATCTATGATCAGCATACCTTTAGGTGATAATACCAAGGACAATGCTGGGAGACAGAAGGGTTATGTAGCTGTCCAGTTAACCGCACGGCCCCATATCAATGTGCCATGATGACAAACTTATATACTAATATGGTTCTTGCGACCTTCGGTTTCGTTTACTATACGTGCGGTGGGGGCTACACGTCAGGTCGGGGGGCTACATTTTCATTAAAAATTTTTAATACACGGGTCGATTCTAGCGGGCGTTACTATGTTTCCATTCGGCCTATTGTAAGACTGTATGCTAGACTTGGATGTTTAACCTTAATTTTCGTAAGGTGGGGGGCTACATTTTGCATACCTCATTTGTGGCACTTTATAACTTTCGAACTTATAATCAAATCACACATGGACAGACGCTGACATTCTTTTTTTTCAATAAAACCTGTAATAATTACGATTATCGTTATATAGCATTTTTGGCGCTAGTGCACTTGGACGTTATTTACCAGCGTATGCAAGCTGCCAGATTTGACCTAGGTCGGGGGGGGCTACATATCACGAAAATAATTTTCGGAAGCTTGACGTCAGCTTCAGTGTCGATGCTTATACCCATGTTTTTGCGGAAAAATTAACAAATATCAAAGGATTACAGGGAAATGAAAAACACATATGTATCACTTGCTAGCAATACGGCGAACGTTTATAGTGGGATATGTGATTTTGGCTTCATTTTGGCCAATCCGGTTCCTGCTGTGTTAGGGGCACTGAGGTTCACCATTCCTCATTATGACCGCCGGAACGCCTATTACTACACCTCACATCGACATTACATTTCCTTCCAAATGATTGGTGGCATGGGCCAAAAAATACCGATGTAGCCCCCCCACCAAAATGACATGGTTTTGTGAAATGACCCAAATGTAATATTTTCGAATGAAACAATACTGACAAAATGGCAATGTCCGCGGTTTGCACCACTGCAAAATTTCTAATACCGGCTACATCGAAAGTGTTACATGGTTCACGGTACCATACTGCACTCTTGATCCGCGTTTGAGTAAGATGATTGTATTATAGCTAGACCTACAGCTGGCGACTATCAAACCACAACGCCTTACATTAAGTTAAGACAGTGAAACTAACTTACCAAGAGCTGTAACACCTTCGTGCAGAGTTTGCAAGATGTATAAAAAAATTTGCGGCTCCAAGTGCGACAGAAACGGCATATGGTCTTGCGCTAAACCTTCCAGAAGAAAATAGTAATTTTGACTTAGTTTCCCATATGCCTGAAACCCATAAGTGAGAATCAATTTGCAAATATTCATATAATATTCCACGTTCGAAAACAATGAAACTGGTCGGTCCAAGTGTATAACAATTCTATTTATGCTTCCTCGCTAGTTGCAGTAAAGAACTACTGGTCTGTATAGCTTCCAATACATTGTGTCGTAGATAAGGTGACGCTTAATTATATTTTTTACCTGTTTGACTTTTGTTTACCAATAGTGTTATAATTCATATTTGTGTGCAAATCCAGTTCAACATTGACTATGATTATATTTCCATCCTTTATGGATATTAAACTATATACTGCGCATATGTGTACATATTTGTCGATTATAAATCAGTTAAAAAGAAATAACGAAATAACCAATACTTTGGCGTTGTCGAAAATTTATTGATATCGTCGTATTCAACGGCGATCTGAT
The DNA here is from genome assembly GCA_030248225.1 of Trileptium ribeirensis. Taxonomy (NCBI): domain Eukaryota; kingdom Metazoa; phylum Nematoda; class Enoplea; order Enoplida; family Thoracostomopsidae; genus Trileptium; species Trileptium ribeirensis. Next base: position 52,318 of record JASANE010013467.1, on the reverse strand, counting down.
CATTAGTTGGCGACTGAAGTTGTACGATTACATAGTTTACCAACTTGGCTTTCTACTTATTTACATTTTACGCATGGTCCTTTTCGGCTACTTTTTCCCTGGGTTGACAAGCTTCACTGTTCCCTCGCCTACAGGATCTTTTCAAATCCTACCACAGGAAGCCCTTACTTTAATGCCAATTTACCAAAACTTATAAACGTACCAAGAGATCTTCTTGTGGGACAGCTAGGAGCATTTGAATGAACATATTAATGCTATCGTCTAAACATGAATCGCCGTAAAGCCGAAATACTCCGAAATTCACATATGTACCACAAATGCACGCTCTCAACATTCCGAAACAAATTGTTATGCCCTTCAGTCGCATACGATAAAGCTGATCCTTTGGAATGTCGGGAATGGCAAGCATGCAGCTGCCTAAAATAAAAATAACTATAGCTAAAGAATAAAAAAATATGATTTAATACTTCCAAGGGATAATGCGAAAAACGCTAATGATCCCAAAAGAATGGCCACTGCAACAAAATAAGTGATGTAACTATTAACCCAACTTTGGACCTTAGTGGGATGTATGATACTCCAGAAATATTTCCAGAGTGCTCGTCTGAGAGTCTGCGCGAAGTTGGAGTCCATTCAAGTATAATACCCAGCATGGGAAAGTAAGCATGCCCCGGTTAAAACAAGAGTCATTCGCTACACATAGGCGATGATTAGTTTGAATACTCCCACATTCACTCCAGCTAAATGTCAGGATGTGCTTTGTAGCAAGCAGGAATGCGAGAAACCAATTGCCAGGGCCTTAAAACCGGCCCCACGAGATCGTGCGTGATAAAGCACGGTAAAAAGTCACTCCTACGTAAATCCAAGAACGAAATGCAAAGGAGGTTTCAACTAACACAAGCTCTAGGACCAAGTGCTTGGCGGTATAACTGGGCTCCCAGCCATGGGCTAAATGGCGACACACAATGGCAGACTATATTATGGTCAACGGCTTGGAGTGGTGCATGGTCAGGCGCATGATCCTTGAATTAAAGGACAACGGCCGAGCATAATCTACCATCTATAGTACGGTACTGCAACACCCGGAGATGAGATGAGCGCCACCAGGTTCTTAATCCCATAAGCTGTCTAAACATATGAACATGAACAAATTATACTGCTATCGCATCAAATAAGTCGCGGTCGGGTCAACAACCATCGCGCCTTCCGATGATTGGCAAAAGGGTGGAAACGAAAAGTATGCTGCTGCTGACGACCGAAAACCACAAACGCTGAATACACACCATTGGTAGTTGGAATGTCCGAACACTACATGCTGGCGGAAAGCTTGAGGTGCTTACTATTGAAATGGGCCGTTTCACTTGGTCAAATCTTGGGTTGTTGAGGTGAAATGAATAAAATCCGGGGAATACACATTGGAAAAAGATCACAGACTGTGGCAGAGTGGAGATGAAAATGATCACAATACGCTTCCATCGCATTTCACTCATATAGAAAAATATTTTGGTATATATACAATCGACATAATCTCACGTTCATAATAATCCATTGAGCGCAAACTCAGCACTTCTTTCGCGCGATAACATTGAAAATATTCATGTGAGAAAGATAGGTACTTGCACAACAGTTTTCGAAAAGATTATCTCTAGAATATTATCTTTGTTATGACAACAAATTGTGGTAAGCTGTTATTGTATGGAGTAATTATATTTGAGATGGGTATGAAAATGCATGGTCCAGCTTACACGACAGTGTAGACACCAGTCAGCCGTTAGATACAGCCAGCAACTATAGGTATATTGCTATACATTTTATTTGTTCTGCGTACCGCGACTTTCTGCCTAACACGACCCACACTATCTATATTGAAAATAATTCTAGTTTTTATTTTCGCAGAACGCGACATTCTGTCTAACGCTACACAATCTTAGATACATGCAGTCGCTATCTAAAAGACTTGCTTCTCCAAAGTTTGGTGGAGATGGGAAGTCTCTGACATTTTTCGGTGCCTGCTGTCAAAAAACAAGTGCCCCGGTTGGTACCCTAGACAATTTTTGTTACCAGGAATCCAGTATAAAGGTTCTGGACCCAGTAGGTGAATGCCATGTTTTGTCTTCCTGTTTTGCACTGAAATAACGGTTCTATTCATATATATTTCATAAGACAACATACTAACCGTAGGAGCAAATCATCTTGGAAGCTTCTTTGAAAAGGAGATAAGAATTTGGCGATGTCACTTCGAAGTTTAAACGTTGGCTACGATTTTCACACAGTTCAGTTACCATTTTTAATACCGGCGTTGTGAGATCGGGATCTGAATACCAAAGCTGCAACACCGACGAAAAAGAACAATCAAACGTAACCATATTTCGTAAACAATGATGGATATATTATGCGGGAACTATGATACGAAGCGTGCAACGATATTTTAAAAATGAAAGCCGGCACCATTGCGGTTTCAAAATGACCATCATTTATGCAGTCGACTCGATTTGGTTTCATTTTCATAGGCAATTATTTATTCTCAATTTCACTTTCGTGGACTTACATTCAGATATGAATTCACTTGAGTGAAATCTTCAATATATTGAGTTGCCATGACCATATTAACACCTGAGCGAAGTTAAAATACACTGTTCACATTAACAGCATTAGCAATGAGTGTACATAAAACGGAAATATCTTCAAATTCACGCCAAAAGGTCAATTTCAAATGAGTCTTTTAAAAGCAGTAAAGTCAAACAGTTAACCCTGTTTTAAAACAAATTAATTTCATCTTTCTGGAAGTGAATTTAAAACAAATTTGAAACGCTAAGATATACTTATAATGTGCCGGATGTAATCAATAGCAGGAAGTCCTATTTTAGGTTTTTGTTAAGTAAATATCTGTGCCGGTTTTTTAACCAAATTCGTCAGACCCGACTAACGGACATGCCGATACTTCTATAGCCTACGCTTCTTTACGGACACAGATTCGATGAACACCATCGGTTTAAAAGCACACAAAATTTGATAAAATACCCCAAAATTAATGATACGGTATTACCACCGAAAAACCTCAGCGTTATGTAGCTAATAAAGAACACTAGCCAGAAAAAATGCAACGTCATACGGTAGTTCCGCGCTGCCAATCGTCTTTTCCATATCTTGCCTTCCAGTAGTACAACATTATTTACAGTTCTGGATGACCGGAACAGGTTCTAGGCACACATCTGTTTCAAAATGAGATGTTTAGCATAATGCAACACACTTAAACACGCCATATAAACTAGTAACTCTATCGAGATTGCGGAACGTAGTGAAGTATAGGTACACCTACGCCTACACCTTTTGCGTGCACATCAGATCAGCTCTCGACAGCATTCGTCGATATGTTATATGTGGACATCACACAATACCAGCACAAGTTATAACAAAACTAACACCGGCAATGAGTTTCCCATGCCCCAAAACCCCCAAGGTGCAACTTATCAGCCGCCCAAGACGTCAGAGCAAATTTTCAAATTTTGGGTCGAGGAACCACGACGGTACCTCAAACCCTCATAACTCCAGAAACGGAGCCTTAATCGAAAAGCAAAAAAGAGGCATCGAGATTTATCATTTTACTATGAAATAAAACCAATCAGAGAAAAAATTCGAAAGTTACGATAAAAATAACCTTACTTCCGTGAAGGGTACTGAAATGGTGTAAAAACCATCATTTTGATTTCTGACCCCGAACCAAAGGGGCGCCCTACACTTGTACCCATGGAGCCATGGGTCGCAGAGCAAAATCGGCACCGGCAATGAGTTTCCCATGCCCGAAACCCCTCAAGCAAAACTTTTCAGCTGCCCAGGACGTCAGAACAAATTTTCTAATTTTGGGACGAGGAACCATGAGGGTACCATACCTCAAACCCCATAACTCCAAAACCGGAGCCTTAATCGAAAAACAAAAAGAGGCATCGGCTTTTATCATTTTACTATGAAATGAAACCAACCAGAGAAAAAATTCAAAAGTTACGATAAAAATAACCTTGCTTTCGTGAAGGGTACTAAAATGGTGCAAAAACCTTAACCTCGAACCAAGGGGGCACCATACAATTGTACCCATGGAACCATGGGTCGCAGAGTAAAACCAATGCCGGCACTGAGTTTCCCATGCCCGAAAACCCCCAAGTTAAACTTTTGACGTCAGAACAAATTTTCTTATTTTGAGACGAGGAACCATGAGGGTGCCATACCTCAAACCCCATACCTCCAAAACCGCAGCCTTAATAGAAAAACCAAAAAAGAGGCATCGGCATTTATCATTTTACTATGAAATAAAACCAACCAGAGAAAGAAATTAGCATGTTAAGATAAAAATAACCTTGCTTCCATGAGGGGTACTAAAAACCCCAATTTTGACATCTTCTCCCCAACCATGGGGCGTCATACCCCCGTCATCATGGAACCATGGGTCGCAGAGCAAAACCGGCACCGGCAATGAGTTTCCCATTGGCCGCCCAAGACGTCAGAACAAATTTTCAAATTTTGGGTCGAGGAACCATTGGGGCGCCATACCCCCATACCTCAAACCCCATAAATCCAGAACCGGAGCCTTAATCGAAAAACAAAAAAGAGGCATCGGCATTTATCATTTTAGTATGAAATAAAACCATCCAGAGAAAAAAATTCATAGTTAATATAAAAATAACCTTGCTTCCGTGAAGGGTACTAAAATGGGGCCAAAAACCCACATTTTAACCCCTGACAGCGGAACAAGACCCCACATCAAAAAACGCTCGGGGATGTACACGAATGAGCCCAAGATCATGAAAATCGGTTAAGGCGTTCTCGAATTATGGCCGATCACACACACAGAGACGGAATTTAAGAGATTTTACCGCTGCAACACACAATCTCCACTACGTTCTGATAAAAGTGATAATTTGGGCTATGTCAGTCAAACAACGGTGTCTGAATCGCCGTTGCAAACAAAAGCAAATTTGGGTTCAGTATTTGAATATAAAACATTTATTTTTTCACTATTATAGAAAGTGCAACAACATGCGTTAAAACATTGGATACTAAGTTTTTTTACGATATTAACACCAAATAAATAAATAATACTTACCTCTACTGATTTGTGGAAAATGTTAAAGTAGTCGGGGTACCTGCAAACAAACACATAATGCCAAAATTAATGTAATTTCATAAAGCGTTTGTGAACAGTAAAGTATTTCAAGCAAACTAAATCTTATTCGAACAATATGCATTCGAAGTTGTCATAGATCTGTAACGTTCGCGCACTAACTAACACCACCTGGAAATTATTAACTTATACACAAGCTTAATAATCAGTTTAGTTAGTAGGCGTCGGCTTCCTATATGCTGTCACATTTGGTTAAATTAAAACTATCGTTGCTACATTTAAAGAAGTAGAGGCATTTAGTCAAACAATAACTCGTTAAACATGATTCATAGCCACCCTCAGTGGTAACAGAAAACTATGTCGTAGAGTATCAATTTTTATTCTTTTACAATATCTTATGATCGAGTTTTGCTGCATATATGTTCAAAATAGTCAATTTCCGCATTAGTTCCAGCCGATGGATCCGTATAAAAACCAATTGACCGTTTGCTTTGTGAACAAGATTAGTCCCAGAGAAAGTTGTAAAAAACGTTAAATTGGGACAGCTTATCCTTCCCTCGTTTTGTTAATATTCTATACTTTCAAAAGATCAAAATCTAAAACATTATCAGTGTTATACAAGTAAAGTGTGTATATATTTGATTCGAAGATGTAAGCTAAGTTAGTCCTGGCTTGTCCAAATTAACTGATAAGGGACCTGACATCTTTGGGTGTGTCTATAAAAAACGGGTGGTCCCGGTTCCTACCCCCGGATAAGTTTTTTGTTCCGTCCAGCAAAACTTTTCCTAGTTTAACATAAAAATTGATAATATTTTAACTAAAATCCCATTCTGAAGTTGAAAATTTTATTAAATTAAGCAAAAATTTAAAGTTGGTTTCATCCTTAACAAAGATGTTTTGAAAAGTTTTTGAGACATATAACTATTTTAGCGATTCTTGTTAAAACAGTTTTGAAACTGTTTACATTTTTAGACTGAAAGAAACAAATGGACAAATTCCACCTGGTAGCGAATTTCGAAGCCAGTAATACGAATGGTGTAATGTGGACCTTGTATGAATTACATAACACCAATATTATGAAACATACGCTTGTTTTATCATAGTTTAAAAAGCAGTCCATTAACGTTAGGTTCAAACGCTGAATTTTCACTAATTTTTTAAAAAAGATGGTGATACCATGTTTGTCTTAACTAGCTTCAATTCGATAAATGTACTCGTCAGTACAGTAAATACTATCAGATTCTTTGACAAAATATTAAAATAAAACATGGTGAGGTTTGAACATGTCAAACAGTAAGACTATAGTTAGAGCGGTTATTATCACGTTTCTGGATATCATGTCAGTGCAAAACTTACAGCCAGTTGAACAGCATATAATATGCAGATTTGGAATTACTCGCAAAGGCTATTCCATGAATATCACGAGCCACACCGATCACTGCTTTCTAAATGGAATAATATACAATCATTTTCAATTAATTTTCATATTCAATATTTATTAGAAATGCCGAAACTTTGGTCGAGTCATTGACAATTTAAAATCATTAACAATATTCTTTATTCGTTAAGCGGCTTGTCTTTTCATACATCCTGGAGGAGTGTAAAACTATGTTCCTGAGTCTCATGTACAAGGTTTTTTGGGTCCACATGTGGGTGTGGAGTCAAATATTTTTACGTGGACCAAAAAAATTTTGCTCGACTTAGGGTACTTTCGGCTTCCGAGATATAGGCTTTCATCTGTTCATGCGTACATGTGTATATAGCTACTTGCTGCTGGTTACATGGATGACCGTATTCTTTATCCTGGCTTTGGAAAGGCAGAGAAAATTACATACTTGTTATTATGCAACAATGTAGAATTGCGTTTCGTAATAACGTTTCTTTATTGTGTGAAAATTGGTGGAATTGTCGAGCCAAAAATTGAAGCCTGGACACACCGTTTAAGGTCTGGACCCAAAACAAATTTGCTGACCCAACCTGGACCCACGGTCTGTTTTGAAAAAATCTACAATATAAAATTTTAAGCCTATTCGGTAGACCATTCCAAAGGCATAGGCAATAACAGCTAAATTATTACTGTTAAACTGTCACTAGATATAAAGTTGATCAAACCCTGCTCGTCCATGAGAAAAAATTTACGCAAATTCTAATGTACGAACCTTTCAGAAGTGCTTTGCGAAAATTTTGATTAAATTTAACATTAGTGTAGAAAGACAGTTGCTTAACCCCTACGCGTCAATGAGTTACGCATATGCATAACTGTTCGGACGTAACTTTAATAACACCGCAGGCAAAACTTACCCGCATCGCAAGCTAATCGAGTTTGTTTCCCCATGGTAAAAGGCAAATTTGGTACAAGCTAAATCAATATTCACGGCACGTTATAAACAGTTAAGCTATCACGCATCAAAATCGGCCTAGGTGTCAAGGCTCTACATGAGTAACACATAAAAAACGATACAAAGCTAATCAAATACTATGTATTTTTTCAAAACTGTTTGCGCATAGTCTTACAATCAATTATATTACAGAACATTAAGTGATTTAACACAAAATAGGCTCGTATCAGTACTAAATTAATAGCTGTATCACAATTTGGAGAAAGGCCTGAAGCAAGTGATAATGATTAAACAGTGAATAGTTTGCCTTACTACACGAACATCTAAGTCACCTACTATGCTACTATACGTATATATAGTTTGACACAATATATAACTAGTCGGTAGTGGAACTACATCTGTGAGCGGAGCTTGGGCTGTGGCATTACGAATGTACTCAATTTTATGTTCTTGTAACTACATTGCATAGGGCTTTATCATTGGTAAAAATATTATATTTGAATTCTTCGACCCAAAACCCTATAATGGTTTGATCGAAACGATTCTATTGTAATAAATAACACAAATATTGCAAAATTCTCTATGTTAGCTGCATAAGCGTAACTAATCAGCTAATTACTAATTAACCACTCAAAATGTTTTAATCCAAAATATCAGGTGCACATCCTCATATTATAAGCTTTCAAACAAAAAAGTTTTTTGAAATAGGTTCAGTGGTTCTTGAGATCCATGAAAGACGAACGGACATCGACTTTTTTGCTCCCAGACAGAAAATAAAAACGCTTCGCTCGATCGCCTCGCTCCGCTCAAAATCAAAGTAGGTTTAGTTGCTAAAATGCATAATTAATAAACTCGAGCAGAAAAATCTCCATCCACATGCATCTGACATGAATTGACTCGTATTAAAATCCAAGAAGTTTCATTAGAGCAAAGATGACAAACCGGTGGCAGCTGACAACCTTTGTAAATAAAACGCAAAATAATAACCAACGCAATACTGTAAATATCGCAAAACGAACTGGAAAAGATTTAAGCTTTTATATGTATAGATACGCAACACAAAACTTGCAAGACAATACTATCAAGCCGCTACGCTACTAGGCAAGATATTCATTAAACATTTTAGTTAGTTAAGCACATTAATTTAATGCAAAATTAAATTCAGGTTACATTAATCTGAACTGCAAAATACTGTGCGAGTCAGCGTTTTTGTATAAAGACAAAATTAATAAACACCACTTTGGGTAGTATGCAGCGAGCGTTATAATGCAATGGCACTACAGAATTCAGTGTTAGTGTTTTGCAAAAAAGTAACATTAACCTTGGCTTCTACTTGAGCAACAAGTGAGCTATCAGGCATTGAGGTAAACAGTTTGCGCAGTTGGTCCAGGGAAGCTAAAACAACAACTACTACACTAGATCCTTTTACAAAACATTAACCGCATGTCGTAGACATGGTTACTTCAACAGACAAACATAATCCCAATTTACATTTATACCACATTAGATGACTGACAACACTATTACAAGCCTAACAATATAAATTATATTACGTGAAGACAAACAGATGGGCAGTATATGCCAGATGTTTATGTCAACTTTCGTTCGGTAAACGCCCGAATTGCGTACGAAATTTTTTAATCGAGATTTTCGCAAATCTTTTCAAGATTTGCGAAAAAACTGTTCGAAAATTATTCGCGGATTCATAAATTCTATTTGAGTGGACCTTTGTTACAAATTCAACAGGGTAGTACTGCTTAAACGTTTAAATAATTTCGCGTGATAGTAATAAATAGAGCAGACAATCATCAGAATCCGAATCTTCCTGTCGTCGTCTTTGTGTGGCTGTGTGTACTAGAGGTGAGAAGGGGCTGAAACAGGACCAGCCCGGCCCATGGGCCTGGCCGGCATGTCTCATTTCCGCTCGGGCCGGGCTTCGGGTTAAGATAAAAATTTTGAGCCGCGCCGGGCTCCCGATTATTAAAAAAGTCCGTAACTCAGTCCGCGGCACGATCCGAAAGTTTGAGAAGATACAAAGTGAAGATAAATGCAATACAAATAAACATATTGCAAGATCAATAAATTAAATTATTGCCTAGTCGAATCGTTACGATAACATGCATTGGTCAGTACTGAAGGTGTCGTCATTGTATTCTTCGCTGCAAATATTCTTTAGCGTGCTAACTACAGCTTCGAACTGGCTTGTGGCTGGTACACCAAGCTATCTGGGTTCGACTTTTGCGTGGCGCAAAAAGTTTCCTGAGCGCTATTTCCAGAAAGCTATGTACACGAAACGCAAAATGCAGTGAGTATGAAAGGATCCATCAAATTTAGTTCATCTGTTACATAATTCTTATCTCATCCTACTATGCCTTAACCCATAAAAGGGCTAACACATTAATGGGGACATAATTACAATTTTTCTTTTCGAACAAAAAATTGACGAGACCCGTTAATATACGAAATATGAGTAAAAGCGACAGGCGAAAATGAAATTTTCGCGAGTTTCTTACTAGCGACCTTAGTTTAATTTTGCACGCTTTCCGTTACACTAATGCTCATGCTTAACCTACAGTCAGCATGAATTTTACTGTTGTCGTCCATGACATAATAAGAAAACCTAATTGGTCGAAATTTTCGCAGTGATAAACATCGTATAGAGTCACCCCCAGGAGTAAGATAGACCCATTAACTAGACAATAAGCGATCAAGAACTAGGTGTTTAGTAACAAACTGTCGTGTCTGTTGCTGCTATCCCTGAATCTCTTTAAAGTTTGGCGGCATTTGGTGAAAATTTTTATAGTGCTTATTCCTGTAGGCTGTATGCACATAACATTCGACATAATATAATCCTAACACTATCTAAGCTACTAAGGAATAAAGTATACAAAATACTTATTTTGTTCTGAGATTGTTGCAAATTTTATATTACGTAGGACTTGGTAAATTATGTTATTGCTTGTGGCTCGTATACTCACAGTTAACTCCAACCTCCGAGACACCCACTAAAATTCAGGCTGAGGGCACATCCATCGTTCTGCCCCCCGTTCCCCAGAAAATAATGCAGATTTCCTAAGTTTTCCTTGATTTTTCTCAATTTACCCAAAAATTTCCAGCGCCTTCATCACCCAGTGCGTGGTAGAGCAAATATGACTTCACAAGGGGGTTAGATCCTTAGGGGTAACCCCACCCGTTATGAGCATCTATGCCCAAGACGTGGATTATGGCATCTTGCCCCCAGACGTGATTCATTATAGCTTGCCCTCCCAAGATATTCTAACTTGCCTCACAGCTATTTGTGTTTTTTGTTATCCCACAGGCGTGTTTTATTTTAGCGTGCCCTGCTCAGATGTTCTAGCTTGGCTCACACCCATATGTGTTGTACGATAGCTTAATCCTTCCACCACACTCAAACTCGTTCTAGGACGCCCGCAATCTCCAGAATTTCGACCAGATCTGTGGACAGGCCAGTGAAACATGGTTGAAATTTTTCACAATGAACCTAAAACCATGTCTCGTCAAAATTAAAATTTCTGTCTTAAAAAATTACTTATATAAGATTACTACATGGTCACCCAAAGTAATGATTTCAACCACAAACAGCAAATAAATTTATATTCATTAGGATCACAGTACGTACCGTGGGATATATTGCAGTGCTGACGACCTGTAAAATCACTGATTATGACAATTTTCAGGTTTTAAAAAGACAATTTTTTATGATCTAATACAACTATACCGCCCCCAAAATAAATATTCTAACGTAAAATAGCCAAATTTCATGTGTTAACATCACGGTCCGACTACAATACCATCCTTTTTCTACTTGCTCACGCATCGCATTCATTCACTCCCGAAAACACGAATTGCTCACGAGATTTTTAGCTGCATAAAACATTATTTTAAAAAATCAGCGCCGAATTTTTCCATTATATACCGTAAACGAAACATGAGCATTAACCCCCTTGTGATAAGCTAAGTTAAGGATACTCTCAATGTAACAAAAAATATTAAACACTTTACGTGGAATTCCGTAACCTAGTCCAGGGTCATTATAGCTACTGAATGCATTATTAGAAATAATTATTAATTTCATTTGAAACAATCTAATAATGTAACAAAAGGTGATCAACAGGGTTGGATGTTCCTAGCATAGTCCAGGGGTGACTTTATCGACTGGATGCCCAATTAAACCAAATCTTATGACAACCATAACCAGCTAACTTACAGAGCTAGCGTAGTAAATATTTTTCTATTGACATGAACTACAACTTAAAATTAATGTTTTTCCAGCATATTTATAAAACTGTGCTAAGCTCAAAGCATTTGATGGTAAAAACAAAGATCGGGGATGCTCATCGGGAAACTAATACTAAAGACACGGAGCAAAACCTTTTAAATAACCGCCTTCGAATGCTTCCAGTAATATCGAAATTTTCTATTACCTTTTAGGATATTTGCAAAGTCAAAAAACACGTTTTTAAAATGGGCCGTGGTGCCTGTACACTCATATAGAGTTAATATATCGAAAAAATATAAAACGACTCATCGTTTGGACATATCATGACAGTCGAAAACCATGCCACACTAATCCCCCTTACCAATTTTGTCCCAGGACGATAGAAAAAATATGAAATGACGGAAACACCATCAACAATATTTTATTTAATGAGCTGTCAGATCGGACAGAAAACTTTTTCATATTTCGTGGTCGATTTGGGTGTCAAACGAATGCAATCGACAAGAACTATCGATCGAATACAAATTCCACCGTAAATTCCAGCTGTTCGACAACTCTGGGCGCCGAAAACGATTTTTCAGAGATCTCGGGGACAAATATATTATAAACTAGTAACTCACAAGCGAGGGCGACACGGAGCGTGCGTGGTTTCATTTTAAAGTTATTGTGTTTAATCACCTGTAACAGGCTGTATTTGATAGCACCCTCAAACCTCTTGAAACCTGAATCCATTGAAAATTCTAAAATCTCGTCGACCCTAATCCAGTTGAAAAATAACAAAAGCATCGAGAATTATGTGATGGTTTCTAGATAACCAAGCCATCTTATACAGCCTACCTGAAATCCTACTTCCTGATGGCCTAAACACAATACGTAACCAAACAACAGAAGAAACAGAAGACAGACTATATTCTGGAAATCGGGCTCATTGACCCTAAACACAATGAAAACATCTGGAAAAGCATAAGCTACTCGTGCTGGACTATATCTAACCAAATTCAGCATACCGGAAAACCTATATAGACAATTCTTGATGACCTGTACAGTACTCGCCAAAAATAACCGTCGCATTTCGAGCGAGTCGCGAGCGAGTCTCGAGCGAGTTGCGAGCGAGTCTCGAGCGAGTTGAGAGCGAGTCTCGAGCGAGTTGCGAGCGAGTCTCGAGCGAGTTGCGAGCGAGTCTCGAGCGAGTTGCGAGCGAGTCTCGAGCGAGTTGCGAGCGAGTCTCGAGCGAGTTGCGAGCGAGTCGCGAGCGAGCGACAATCATTTTTGGCGGGTACTGTACGCAAAACGTAACCAAATAACAGAAGAAACAGAAGACAGACTATATGCTGGAAATCGGGTTCATGGAGCCTAAACCCATGAAAAGACTTGAAATATGCATGCTGGACTCAAGATAACCTAACTATTGTATTCAGCGATCAGAAAAACCTATACGTATATACCATTCTTGATATCCTGCACGCAATACATAACCAAAAAAGACATTTCAAAAACCGTGTACTCAAGTCCCACCAGAGTGGGTCTAAGGGGGTACCCAGGGATGCATGGCTAAAATGGACCATTTTTTGGGTCATTTTTGTTCATAACTCAGCAACCCTTGAGCCGATTTGAATCATTTTGATATCGAAATATGTGTCCTAGGATACTTTATTTATGGGTATATATTGTTTTGCTCAGGTACCTATGGGGCATGTGGGACTTTATCAAATGGGCAAATTTCCAAAATTTTGGTCAAAATTTGTCGAGGTGTTGCTATGTAACCACTCAAGCGATTCGAACGAAATTTGGTGTGTGTCTAGAGGTACTGCGGGGCTACTAAAGATTTGATGTAGGACCCCTAGGTCAATTGGTATTTGAGGCGAAAGTTGGGCCCGACGCCACGTTATCCGTGACATTACCAGTTCTAACGGTATATTAATAGATTTGTGGCTCAAAATAAGTTCATATTGGTTTTCGCGGGTGCTTATTTCAAATCGTCACTATATCTAGACGTATCTCTTCGTGTAGAGGTAGTTATATCAGCGGGTGAAACAAAGCGAGTGGTGCGAAAGGGACGAGTGTCATGCGGTCTGTAGCAAATTCTATTTTATGTTTTCGGTGCTACTGGGCTTTTGTTATGATTCTTGTATATACATAGATTACATAGATATTTTCACGATTCGTATGCAGTTCTGAGGTAGCGTTAACCTTCGTAGGGTGCCTATTAGATATCTGACTATCAGTTTTGCTGAATCTATGCCTTATTGAACAGTAGATTAAAAAATATTTTTTGGTGAATTACATCTTTGTTTCGTAACAGGAATATATTTTTAATGCGTGGTTCCACTGTATGTTAACATCACAGTTTGTCATTTGTCCGAATTCATACACTTGACATGTCGCCAAGATTCTAGTTAATTAGCCTAATTTGATTACTTCACTAATTAGCACATACGGCCAAGTTTTAGAGCTTCAGAAATATCATATTCGTAATCAGCGCCATAGAAACCCCCGTGTGCAATTTCTTTTTCACTTCAGATCACTTTGAAAATTTTCAAAAAATCAGCGAATTAATAATTAATTAATACTTAGCTAATTAGTTAATGTGATTAAACATAGCACACATGTTATAAATGAAAACATGCTTGCTCCGTTTCATCCTTGCTGACGAGATACTAGTTTCAGGTGTCTGCCATGCACTATATATTTGAGCGCTACGGCATGGTATATTTGGTGTGGAGTAGTAACTTTATTTATAATTAATGCATCTGTATTAGAGCACCATGTAACGCTTATTCGTAGGCCATTTCAATATAACAGTGAGGCAAAAGGCATTTACCATTATTAGCAATCCAGCAATACCAACAGTTAACAAATAGAGGTGTTCCAACACACTGACTGCCTTAAACATATGCACACGATAGAGTGGTGATTATATAATGGGTTTACAAAGATGTACGATTATTTTTTGCTCTAAATGCGGGTGGTAGCCGGAAGCCAGGGTTATGCACCCTGGTTCTTACTAATTATGGCGAAAATTATTACTGTTTATTGTTTTTCTCAGTAAAATATGACTGATAATCCAGCCTACGTGTAACCTACAAAGAAGTTTACAATAATCGAAAGATTTTGTCTTCATATGCCATTTACACATTACGGGCCATGCGAAACTGGGCAACCCAGGGTCAACAGAAGAAGCTACAAGACCTCGCCTTAAAAATCCTATTTGCAATGCTCTGGTAGCGCACGACATTTAAAACGATCGTAAGATGGAGTTTGCGTCATACTGGACATTTAAATATATTAATATCTACTCTGCGAACCACTATGAATCGAAGCACTGCTGTGAATCACTGTCATATACAGTTACAAGCGTGTGTTTCCATTTCAAGTACCACGATTGCATTCTACTAGTGTCAGATAGCTCATATTCGCATTTCAGGTATATTATTCAGCTAAGCGGCTAAAATATTAATATAAAATCAGCTATTTAACATTAAAATTGAAGCGTGGTTTATAATTCCATACAACAACTACAACCTGTTTATTTTTTTGCTTGAAACGGCGTAATTTAAGCCTAATTATTAATCTGCTACGTCTTATATTTTTAACACAGGCGTAATTTACGCATAAAATGAAGCTATTTTTTATTTTTGGCTTAGGTTCATCACCGAATCGCAGACGAACCAATAGCCGCAATTTGTTATAATTATATAATACTGTCACATTCAGATATATCTGTCACAGTTTTGATACATTTAACGTGCAATGTTAGCTCATAATATTATTCAGATATATCTGATACACTTCTAGTGCATTTGACGTGCAATGTTATCTCATAATATTATTCAGATATATCTGATACCGTTATGACGAATTTGATGTGTAATGTTTGTTCATAATATTTTGTGCTTTACCAATGATAAAATAAATTATGAATTGTTAGGATGATTTTATAGTATGTATTAAACTTTACGTTTAAATGGTAAATCGTTACGCCTAGATTTTTTGTCTTAGGCGTAACATACGCCTAGAGCTCAGCGAAAAAATAAACCCTGGTTGTAACTATGGTCCCAAAAATGGATAACTGTTCATTTTGTGCGTTTACAGGCTGTCCAGATTTATACTTATTATTGGGTGTCAATTTCGGTACATTTCAATATCTATACATCAGCCGTTCTCATTTAACGGCTGCTAAAACACAATCTATTTTAAAACCACAGGCTAATAGGAATACCTGTCACTGGCATCATATATCGTTCAAATTGCTCTTCGTCTTCCAGCTGAAGTTCCAAAGTTAACAGTCGAGTGAGGGCAGTGTAGAATTTACTGCGACATTTCATTGTTTTAACGTTTGCTGACGTGCCCAACAGCTCGAAATGTTCGCTCTTAAAATGTGTATAAACATGTAATCTAAATTATTCCGTACTAAAGGAAACGAAAAGTGCGTAACATCACAAAATTTGAATTTAATTAAATTAAATTAAGTTCTGCACATGATGGTTCCTTACCCGGCTTCAGATAAAGGGAGAGGAAGACGAACCCTTATTTGGCTGATTATGACCTCACTCTTAAACACGACCCATTCACCTACAATTCGCTTCGAAACCAAAAAGATGAAGTTTGCTATACGTTTAGCATAGTTAAAAAATTTGTACCATTTCAAACATTCATCATCCGAACAGTAACACTATTACGCATATTTTACAGTAACGAGGATTTCGGTTACTAGACTTCTGGATTTTACAGTAATGAGGATCTGGAACGTTAACTATATAGTCCTAAGAATTTCGAAATCGATCCCCGTCAACATATCCGGGGCGCCATCATTATTTCCACATTCGAAAAAATTAGACTCATACAATCGTAACCCATAATTTCAAAATATATACAACTCAACAGCTCCAGTAACATAATAATTATAAACCTGGATTAGTATATGTTGTGACTATCACGTGAATAGGTGGTGATTTCAACTATGATGACGATGTGGCGACTATCACCATGAACAAAACATGATATGAATTATGATGACGTGAAATTGATGATGCAATATATAACGCTTACGTCAATCTGATTCAATACGGCATCAGACCTAGGCGTTTCTATTAGTATATAAGAACAGTCATTCTTGAATTTTGTCCTGTTTAGTTTTGGCGCTCGTGCTTAATTATGGCGGTTGGTTCATTTGACTTAAGAACACAACAGTATGTATGATAAACTACCACATATTATGACTGTTAAACAAGAACTGTATTTCGTCATGACGGACTTGGTTCTTCATCAAAAATGAATCATAGTTAGCAAACCAGGTAGTTCAATAACACGATCTTGATAAGTTTTGAAAATTTATACAATAAGTTAATAGTTTCCGTAACAGAAAAGATTTTGTATTAAGACTTTAATATGTTTCCGAAAATGTGTACCGTATGATTGTTGAACAGAAACTGTATTTCATCAAGACGGACTAGTTTCTTCACTGAAGCATAACCAATTGAAAGATCGTTTAGCAACCCGAGCGTTTCGTCGATAATTCGTTCTTGACAAGTCCAGTACTTCAAATTGGTAATGCTAAAGTTCAAAAAACCATAAGTAACACTAAATTCGAAATTATACTATTACAAAAGCCACAAAGGATGCCGTGAACAAACTTTGTTCAAACGGTTTTATTCGAATTTTAACATTCCTCTAGCGAATTAAACTATTCCACCATCAAACATTGCGACATATTTTGCGGCTATCAACATCTCTTAACATTCTGGTGTCACGTATCTAGAATAAGTAGCAACATATGAGAAACACGTAGCAAGCATAGTACAATCCATAGTAATAGCCATGGTTCTATGTCAAGCCTTGTGCAAACGATGACTTTTAACTGTATTGAATCATCGCACCATAAGTAAAGTCAAGAATTTCCAAATGCCACAGCAAGAGTACAAGTACTGCGTAGATAATCACGAAAGGTTAACTGAAAATATAGGTCCCCAGAAAAGGCAATAATGCATACTGCAAAAACCTTAGCCAAATTAGTTCAAGAACCCCCAATTCGTTGTAGAAATACCTACAAACTAAATAATAAAGGCCCATGGGTCGTTATTCTTTCTTGCAGGACACAATTAAAGAGAAGTGAATACTTTAATATTGAATAAGTCAGTCGATTCCAAAGTTCTCGTGTAAGCAAAAGTAACATTTTATGAGAACTTATAATGAAAAGTGCGTTGTTCTTAATGAGCTCCTCAGTCACAGGAGATCCATTTAGTTTGCTATGTGCTTTAACATTAAAAAAGTATGTGCAATCATGAAAGAAACTTGTACCAGCAGGACATTGAAAATATTGTCAAATTCACATAGTTTTAGCCTGTACTATGCGCGATAAAAATGTATTTGGGTCCACTCACTATACTTATACTACTGCGTGTGTAAAGAAATAATGCGTATACCCTGTGAAAAGTCAAAATATTATGGCCGTTTTGAATGAAGTATCACATTTAGAATAAAAGCTTGGTTTAGCAATGTCCATTTTTGTAGCACAGAAGTATTATTGAAGCAAGATGAATATTAATTAATATATTCTGAAAATATTTCCGACAGCTATCACATTGCCCCACTACCAAATAAAGTGGTCTACCAATTTGCTAAACTAATAATACAATTAGTTGTACACTTAAAATAAGTCTATGGCAAACGCAAATACGCTGTGAATTTCAGTCACAAAAATAATATTGCACTAGAATTATACATTAGTTACTATAGTTACCATAGTTAAATAACAGTAACTGGGGTGGCACTATGTACCAAACTGTGTTAAAACACATAGAACGGTCATCAACATACATTTTTCTGGCAAAGACAGCCAGCACCATAGCTTCGTCTTTAAGGCCTAGAATTTCTTCGAGTTTCTTGTATACCTACAATAATAATACGACATTACATAGGTAACGGTCGACCACGCAATAGAAAGTCATCAATGACGATCGGATTCGAGTTACACACACAAGTAGAGGCAGGTAAATTACATAGCCGCATTGAAAAATCTTAACATTCTACTTCAACACTAATGAACATCACATCAAAATAGACAAAAGATAGTTTATTGAAAAGCTTATAATTTACACTATTTGCCATTGCTGGTTATTAGTCTGATGCGATTAATCCCTTACTTTCCTAATCCCCTCGTTCACAGCGTCTGGCTCAGCTTTTCCCACGTTGAGGTCAAGGCATGCTAACAATTAAAATGTTATGGCTGATTTCGAAGCTCGAATTAAAAATTTCAACTCGACAACACTCAAAATAAGTTTGTCCAATAGATTCACATATAAAAAAGAAATCAAGACAACTTTTAGCTCATATCGAACTCCATAAACAGTTTTAAGATGAAAACCACCAAGAAACACGGAAGACTGTGATCGGAATGCAACGAAGACGTTCTGACTGTGTTAATGACGGAGGTTATCATTCTCTCCCAATAAGTCACGTTTCAAGCAGAAACTAGCTAAAACGCGGCATACTAGAAATATCTAAAGTTTAATAAAGAAATATCGTTCTCGATAGCATCATAATCTACTGCCATTAACAAAATATGACCCAACTAGCACCCCCAAATATTTCAGGAAACATTACGTACTTCATTCACAGGAATGGGTTTTCGTTCAACATATTCGACTGAACAAGTATTCAGGAGGTTGGTTTCAAGTTTGAAAATGCAAACATTCGCAGTAAGACATATGTAGATTTTGTCAAGTGCGATATTCTGATACTATTTTCCTTCCTTTTCCCCTTCCAGTGCTATTTTATTCGGGTTAGTGCATACAGATAAACTTTTTCGACATTGTATTCATCTGATGGAGTTAAAATTATGTAAAAAACATCTAGTAACTCTATAGAGATTGCAGAACGTAGTGAAGCATAGGTACATCTAAGTCTTTTGCGCGCACAGCCAATCAGCTTTCGATAGCATACGTCGATATGCTATATGTGGATATAACACAATACCGCACAAGTCAGAACAAAACTAACAGCGGCAACAAGTTTCTTATGCCCCAAAACCCCAAGTGCACGCTATCAACCTCCCAGGACGTAACAATAAAATTAGGAATTTCAGGTCGATGAACCATGGCGGCGCCATACCCCCGTACCCATAGAACCATGCATCGCATAGCAAAATCAACACCAGCAATGAGTTTGCCATGCTCGAAAACCCACAAGTGAAACTTTTCAGCCGCCCAGGACGTCAGAACAAATTTTCGAATTTTGGGTCGGGGAACCATTGGGGCACCACGCCTCAAACCCCATAACTCTAGAACCACAGACTTAAAAAAGAGGCATCATCACTTATCATTTTACAATGAAATAAAACCAAGCAGAGAAAAACTCGAAAGTTAAGATAAAAATAAGCTTGCTTCCGTGAAGGATACTAAAATGGGGTGAAAAACCCTCATTTTGAGCTCTTCCCCGAAACTTGGGGGCGCCATACCCCCGTACCCATGGGTCACGGAGCAAAACCAATACCAGCAATGAGTTTCTCATGCCCAAAAACCCCAAGAAAAACTTTTCAGCCGCCAAGGACGTCAGAACAAAATTTCGAATTTTGGGTCGGGGAACCATTGGGGCACAACGCCTCATATGTAATAACTTAACTTTAGATATAAATAAAAATATCTTTAGATATTTTAGATCATACCATAGCTTATAAGTTTAGAATAACTTATAAGTTATTCTATACGTATAACTTTAGAACCAAAGCCTTAATCGAAAAACAAAAAAGAGGCATCGGCACTTATCATTTTACTATGAAATAAAACCAACCAGAGAAAAAATTCGAAAATTAAGATAAAAATAAGCTTGCTTCCGTGAAGAATACTAAAATGGGGTGAAAAACCCTCATTTTGACCTCTGACCCCGAACCATAAGGGCACCATACAGAGCAAAATCAATACCGGCAATGAGTTTCCCATGCCCGAAAACCCCAAGTGAAACGTTTCAGCCGCCCAGGACGGCAAAACAAATTTTCGAATTTTGGGTCGGGAAACCATTGCGGCATCAGGTCTCAAACCCCATAACTCTAGAACCATAGCCTTAATCGAAAAACAAAAAAGAAGCATCGGCACTTATCTTTTACTATAAAATAAAACCATCCAGAGAAAAAATTCGAAAGTTAAGATAAAAATAAGCTTGCTTCCGTGAAGAATACTAAAATGGGGTGAAAAACCCTCATTTTGACCTCTGACCCCAAACCTTGGGGGCGCCATAACCCCATGCCCATGGAACCATAATTCACAGAGCAAAACCAATACTGGCAATGAGTTTCCCATGCCCGAATACACCAACTAAAACTTTTCAGCCACCCAGGACGTCAGAACAAATTTTCGAATTTTGGGTAGGGGAACCATGGGGCACCACGCCTCAAACCACATAACTCTAGAACCACAGCCTTAATCGAAAAACAAAAAAGAGGCATCGGCACTTATCATTTTACTATGAAATAAAACCAACAAGAGAAGAAGTTCGAAAGTTAAGATAAAAATAATCTTGCTTCCGTGAAGAATACTAAAATGAGGTGAAAACCCCTCATTTTGACTTTTGACCCCGAACCTTGGTGGCGCCGTACCCCAGTGCCCCAACCATATGTCACAGAGCAAAACCAATACCGGCAATGAGTTTCCCATGCCCGAAAAACCCAAGTGAAACTTTTCAGCCGCCCGGGACGCCAGAACAAATTTTCGAATTTTGGGTCGGGAAACCATTGCGGCATCACGCCTCAAACCCCATAACTTTAGAACCACAGCCTTAAAAAAAGAGGCATCAGCACTTATCATTTTACTATGAAATAAAACCAACCAGAGAAAAAATTCGAAAGTTAAGATAAAAATAAGCTTGTCTCCTTGAAGGATACTAAAATGGGGTGAAAAACCCTCATTTTGACCTCTGACCCCGAACCTTAAGGGCGCAATACAGAGCAAAACCAATACCGGCAATGAGTTTCCCATGCCCGAAAACCCGAAGTGAACCTTTTCAGCCGCCCAGGTCAGAACTAATTTTCGAATTTTGGGTCGGGAAACCATTGCGGCATCACGCCTCAAACCACATAACTCTAGAACCACAGCCTTAATCGCAAAACAAAAAAGAGGCATCGGCACTTATCTTTTACTATGAAATAAAACCAAGCAGGAAAAAAAAACTCGAAAGTTAAGATAAAAATAAGCTTGCTTCAGTGAAGGATACTAAAATGGGGTAAAAACCATCATTTTGACCTCTTTCCTGAACCTTGGGGCGCCATACCCCCGTACCCACGGGTCACGGAGCAAAACCAATACCAGAAACGAGTTTCTCTTGCCCGAAAACCCCAAGAGAAACTTTTCAGCCGCCAAGGACGTCAGAACAAATTTTCGAATTTTGGGTGGGCGAACCATTGGGGCACAACGCCTCAAACCCCATAACTTTAGAACCACAGCCTTAATCGAAAAACAAAAAAGAGGCATCGGCACTTATCGTTTTACTATGAAATAAAACCAACCAGAGAAAAAATTCGAAAGTTAAGATAAAAATAAGCTTGTTTCCGTGAAGGATACTAAAATGGGGTGAAAAACCCTCATTTTGACCTCTGACCCCGAACGTTAAGGGCGCAATACAGAGCAAAACCAATACCGGCAATAAGTTTCCCATGCCCGAAAACCCGAAGTGAAACTTTTCAGCCATACAGGATGTCAGAACAAATTTTCGAATTTTGGGTCGGGAAACCATTGCGGCATCACGCCTGAAACCCCATAACTCTAGAACCATAGCCTTAATCGGAAAACAAAAAAGAGAAATCGGCATCTTATCTTTTACTATGAAATAAAACCATCCAGAGAAAAACTCGAAAGTTAACATAAAAATAAGCTTGCTTCCGTGAAGGATACTAAAATGGGGTGAAAAACCCTCATTTTGACCTCTTCCCCGAACCTTGGGGGCGCCATACCCCCGTACCCATGGGTCACGGAGCAAAACCAATACCAGCAATGAGTTTTTCCTGCCCAAAAACCCCAAGTGAACCTTTTCAGCCGCCCAGGTCAGAACTAATTTTCGAATTTTGGGTCGGGAAACCATTGCGGCATCACGCCTCAAACCGCATAACTCTAGAACCACAGCCTTAATCGAAAAACAAAAAAGAGGCATCGGCACTTATCTTTTACTATGAAATAAAACCAAGCAGAGAAAAAACTCGAAAGTTAAGATAAAAATAAGCTTTCTTCAGTGAAGGATACTAAAATGGGGTGAAAAAACCCTCATTTTGACCTCTTCCCCGAACCTTGGGGGCGCCATACCCCCGTACCCATGGGTCACGGAGCAAAACCAATACCAGCAATGAGTTTCTCATGCCCGAAAACCCCAAGAGAAACTTTTCAGCCGCCAAGGACGTCAGAACAAATTTTCGAATTTTGGGTCGGGGAACCATTGGGGCACAACGCCTCAAACCCCATAACTTTAGAACCACAGCCTTAATCGAAAAACAAAAAAGAGGCATCGGCACTTATCTTTTACTATGAAATAAAACCATCCAGAGAAAAAATTCGTAAGTTAAGATAAAAATAAGCTTGCTTCCGTGAAGAATACTAAAATGGGGTGAAAAACCCTCATTTTGACCTCTGACCCCGAACCTTGGGGGGCGCCATACACAGCAAAACCAATACCGGCAATGAGTTTCTCATGCCCGAAACCCCCAAGTGAAACTTTTCAGCCGCCCAGGACGTCAGAACAAAATTTTCGAATTTTGGGTCGGGAAACCATTGCGGCATCACGCCTCAAACCCCATAACTCAAGAACCACAGCCTTAATCGAAAAACAAAAAAGAGGCATCGGCACTTATCTTTTACTATGAAATAAAACCATCCAGAGAAAAAATTCGTATGTTAAGATAAAAATAAGCTTGCTTCCGTGAAGAATACTAAAATGGGGTGAAAAACCCTCATTTTGACCTCTGACCCCGAACCTTGGGGGCGCCGTACCCCCGTGCCCATGGAACCATAGGTCACAGAGCAAAGCGAATACCGGCAATGAGTTTCCCATGTCCGAAAACCCCCAAGTGAAACTTTTCAGCCGCTCAGGACGTCAGAACAAATTTTCTAATTTTGGGTCGGGAAACCATTGCGGCATCACGCCTCAAACCCCATAACTTTAGAACCACAGCCTTAATCGAAAAACAAGAAAAAAAAGCATCGGCACTTATCATTTTACTATGAAATAAAACCAAGCAGAGAAAAAACTCGAAAGTTAAGATAAAAATAAGCTTGCTTCCCTGAAGGATACTAAAATGGGGTGAAAAACCCTCATTTTGACCTCTGACCCCGAACCTGGAGGGCGCCATACTGCCGTACCCATGGAACCACGAATCACAGAGCAAAACCAATACAGGCAATGAGTTTCCCATGCCCGAAAACCCCCAAGTGAAACTTTTTAGCCGCACAGGACGTCAGAACAAATTTTGCAATTTTGGGTCGGGGAACCATTGGGGCACCACGCCTCAAACGCCATAACTCTAGAACCACAGCCTTAATCGAAAAACAAAAAAGAGGCATCGGCACTTATCATTTTACTATGAAATAAAACCAAGAAGAGAAAAACTCAAAAGTTAAGATAAAATAAGCTTGCTTCCGTGAAGGATACTAAAATGGGGTGAAAAACCCTCCTTTTGACCTCTTCCCCGAACCTTGGGGGCGCCATACCCCCTTATCCATGGAGCCATGAGTCACAGAGCAAAACCAAAACCGGCAATGAGTTTCCCATGCTCGAAAACCCCTAGGTAATCTTATCAGCCGCCCAAGACGTCAGAACAAATTTTCAACTTTTGGGTCGAGGAACCATACCCCAGTACCTTAAATCCCATAAATCCAGAACCGGAGCCTTAATCGAAAAACAAAAAAGAGGTATCGGCATTCATCATTTTACTATCTCCGGCTCGAATGAGCCCAAGGTCATGAAAATCGGTTAAGGCGTTCCCGAGTTATGGCCGATCACACACACACAAACGGAATTTAAAAGATTTCACCCCTGCAACACAAATCTCAAACTACGTTTCACTACGTTCTGACAAAAATCTTTGTATGGTAACAAATATCAACAATCTGATCGAAAAATTTCAGTGCGTTTTGCCAGTTGATACATACTGACTACTAGTGAAGCTCGCTTGCGAGCCAGAATTCGAGTGGTGAGAACAATGCCCCGAAGTCTGTTGTAGAAAGCACACACAAACAAAGCCTACACACAGTACGCAGGTGCATCATCATATAAACCGTGAGTGATGAGTCATAGTTACGGCCGCGTCTTTTGATAGCCAACGTATGCAGTAGACAAAACATCATTATAGCGAGTACAAAAACAATGAACTAACAATTTAATAATTCAATAAAACCCTGAATTGGCCGTGAAAAGAACGTTAAAGAATTCAAACCGACACTTGAGAAAAATTTCATTTTTCATACCAAGTATGAAGCAGAAGTGTGAAGAATATTTGCCGCACATTATTTTTGACACTCGCAATGAGCTTGTTGGCCCAGAAAACCCCATATAAGACACTAAAAGCAACAAAAAACACATTTAGGTGCATTTCACGACTTTTCACCAAATATGAAATTTGGCGCCAACTATAAGCTTATAAACTCCAGCTTGGGAAGTAGTTGAAAAACTTGTTATATATCATTGGAAAGCCCTGGTAAAGCTACATAGAATAGGCCTATTAGTTTGCGGATACATCATTTACTTATTGAGAAAAGCCGCAAAAACTGGAGGATGCCCGAAAAATGGGCCAAAATGACGTCATTTTGCCCCTTAACTTTTCCGAAACAATTCAAAAATCGGGCTCCGTCACTACAAGATCGTAAATCGAGCATTGCGGTACGAATGAGCTATATTGCATCAAAATCCGCCCAACCATTATCGAGATCCAGGTGCGACAGACACACAGACATACATAGACAGGACCTCCTCAACCCCCCTCCAGAGCCAAAATTGAAAATTCTCGTTCCACTCGAAGTCAATTAACTAGATAGTTTTCAAGGCCGCAAAAGAAACTGTACAGACAACGTATGTAGTTTTATGGAAGCAATGGGTTATCCAACGTTGAAAATATGTCTTTCTTTTCGATACTCTACGCAGTTTCTGGATAAAACGAATGATATTCGGAGTCCAGAAACAAACGTCATGCGTTTGATATTTCTTCCAAGTACGTTTAACATTTTTAGTTTATATTCGATAGAGGCCCGAATAAGTCATAACATAAATAACTGCTCGATAGATACTAGAATGTTGTTCCAGGAGAATCATATTACAATAATAACATTTTTATCATACAAGCTCATAGAGGTTTACCCCCATACAAACGCGCTGCCCGAACCCAAGAGGTCGGTCTCCCTGGCACTGGTCTGTTTACAGAACTCCGCAAGTGGGGGAGGGGAGACCTCTGGACCCCATTTTCATTCTCGAGGGAAATTTCAAAGTGTGGTAAATTAATTTCGCTTAAAAATACTAAATATTGCCATATTTTCATGTAACTTTACTGCCGTGCATGGATTTTCAAGATATAAAACGCCATTTTAGCAATAAAAATATTGGTATTTAATGTTAAAAGCATTTTGCATAGAAAAACATAAATTTTCACGCATAAAATTTTTTGGATGTAGTTGAACATTGGGTTTTTCGGCCAAGTGGAGGGACGAACATGGGAAAAATCTCACGAACATTGTGGATTTGGAAAGTGGGTGGTCCAGCCATCCTCCTGTCTAGCGAAGGGCAGTGTCGGCGCCACAACCCTCCCTCCCCCCGACCGGCTACCGCTAGCACTTCGGCCCTCGAGCATGTATGATTTTTAAAGAATCTGTGTTCGACTTCAGCTCATACAGTCACGTACGGAAGTAACTGCGCAAATAACGCAAGCATAATTTGTGCCTGCGCCTTTAAACACTTTCGTATGGGTGCACAGTTAAACGGGTTTGCCTGTGAGTGCGTATAAGCGCATCTGCGTTCCTGTGTGTTTAAACATACTTGCGATGTTGTGTGTTTAAACACACTTGCGTGCGAGTCAGTTGAACCGCATTTCCGTGTATGTGCTTTTGGTGTGTGTGCGCGTGTACAATTAATTCTGCGCGTGACCGTAGAATATTCTGCTTCACATGTTGGTATATTGTGTTTGTTAGAAAGACGTTGGGCTGGCGAGCATAACCAGTTCTATATATTTATATACTGAGAACTTAAAATTATGTTATAAACCTCTTCAAAAGCACTACTCAGGGAATTTACCGGAACTGGAACCAACACCCGGAGCCGCCCATTTAAACCGGATCCGGAACTTGGTCTTCGAAGCCTATGTATAGTAAAACAGATGAAGGAAGAAATGAAGGTAATGTGGATTTAAAAATGTATTAAAAATAAATTTTACACTAAACTTAAGGTATTGCGATGACATTATCGCAACACGGGGAAATTGAAGAGGCTGAGGAAGCTAAAATGTTTATTTGTCGATCAAGTTCAAAATGTCAGTTTTTGGACTCGAAACAGGAAATATGTCTTACGCTGTAAAGGCTTGCGTAAACGGCATCAAACTGAATGTTCTCTTAACGCATAGAGTGTAGACTAGACAACCTGGCTCTGTCTCCAATCACCTCCCTTCTCTTAACGCATAGAGTGTAGACTAGACAACCTGGCTCTGTCTCCAATCACCTCCCTTTACTAGACATAATTTTGTTACATATCATTCCGTAAGGAAGTTGATATTATTGGTTTATATGATTCTAAAAGACTATAAAATAGTGTACAATAATTTTTGATCGATGGCCAGAGACACTGTTCAGGCTAGCGTTGGGCAACCAGTGCCCCACTGTTAGATGGTGATAATGATGATTTTCTGATTAGAATGCTATACATGAGACAAACTGTGATACTGCTCCCACAGTTCCTATGCATACAGTTTGTTCCCAAGAACGCAGTTTCTGGCTGCTTTGCAGATACGTTAGTTTACTCTAATGTAGACTGCCTACAACGTTTCCAAGCGCACTGGCTAGTGCTTGATGTAAACTATTTTAGCCAAGCTTATAGCTAAGTACTAATCCATACTCTGTTATGTGTATCAAGTTGTACCGGTTCAGTTCTAACATATACCGCAAGATTTCTGAATGGTTAAGCTGCTAACATCGACCTAGCTTTGTTTTGTTAACAAACTACTGTCGGCTGAAGATGAAAAATTCCTAATGAAATTGTACCCTACAAGCAATGAAATTGTACCCTACGTTTCACAAGCAATTTGCAGAGCTAATATTTTCTTTTGTTTGGTTGTGTTGGAACTTGATCGTTGCGTATATACCGGGCTTCCGATATAGGGGGTAGGGGGGCTGACCCCTATCAGGCCTCCCGTGAACCCTATACGGTCGTTTCTGACCCCTACTGTGACCCCTAAAATTTTCGATTTTGTCCCCTTAAATTTTTCCCAGCAAATCAAAATTTTGTAAAAATATCTGTTTTGTGAGCAACATAAGTCGAAAATTTTTGCGCCTTCGGCGCCACAGCTACTTTCCTATACCTGTTCTTTATTTTTATCACTAGTTTTCTTATCAGTTCGCTTACGATTCATTATTTTATGAATGTAAATATCTAAAAATAAAGAAATATACATAAATATATGTACGTAATCAACTTTTAAACATTTTGACTTGTGACCCCTATATTGGTCGTTGTGACCCCTATATAGGGGTCACACTGTGACCCCTATTGAGAAGGTCCGAAAACAAGCGCGGATATATAACGTATGTTTGGACTACAGATGGAGCAAAAAAATATGGACCATTGTAAACCCAAATTTTAGACAGGAATTCCGGTAAGTTTTTTAAGGAACCGTAACCGGAACACGATTTTCGCCGAAACCGGAATCCCGGTACTCCCTGCAGATACTGTAAATAAATTTTATACAACCTATCTATTCTAGTAGAGACAGATTATAGGTTCGCCCAGTTCACAGTTTCATAACGTAAAAATGAAAGCATATTCTTCCAAAACGTACGACATTTATAATATTACCTTTAGTATTCTCGTAATCTGATCGCTAATGTATATTTTTCGAAACTGTTCCAGAAACCATAAGTAGCCTAGCTCTAGCTTTTCGATGCCGTGACTCGGCAAGCGAGAATCAGTATATTGCATCAGCTGCAGCACGCTGAAATAACAAAAATAGTGAAGTAGCAGCGCAAGATTATATTCGTGAGTTGAATAATATGTATCCAACTATGAGAATCTCATTGAGCGGAGCGAGGCGAAGCCGAGCGAAGCGTTTTTATTTTGTCTGTGACCAAAAAAGTCGATGTCCGTCCGCTCGTTCGTTCGGTCCGACGGATCTCAAGAACCACTGAACCGATTTTAAAAACTTTTTTTGTTTGAAACCTATAATGTCAGAGTGTGCACCTGATATTTGGGATTAAAAATTTTGAGTGGTTAATTAGTAATTAGCTAATTAGTTAAGCTTATGCAGCTAAAATAGAGAATTTTGCAATATTTGTGTTATTTATTGAAATAGAATCGTTTTGATCAAACCATTATAGGGTTTTTTGGGTAGAAGAATTCAAATATAAAATTTTTACCAACGATAAAGCTCTATGCCCTATGCAATGTAGTTATTTGAACAACATAAAATTGAGTAAATTCGTAATGCCACAGCCCAAGCTCAGCTCACAAATGTAGTTCCACTACGGGCTAGTTATTTTCTGTCTGTGACCAAAAAAGTCGATGCCCGTCCGTTCGTTCGTTCGTTCGGTCCGACGGATCTCAAGAACCACTGAACCGATTTTTAAAAAATCTTTTTTTGTTTGAAAGCCTATCATGTCAGAGTGTGAACCTGATATTTGGGTTAAAAAATTTTGAGTGGTTAATTAGTAATTAGCTAATTAGTTAAGCTTATGCAGATAAAATAGAGAATTTTGCAACATTTGTGTTATTTCTTGAAATAGAATTGTTTCGATCAAACCATTATAGGTTTTTGGGTCGATGAATTAAAATATAATATTTTACCAATGATAAAGCCCTATGCAATGTAGTTATTTGAAGAACATAAAATTGAGTACATTCGTAATGCCACAGCTCAAGCTCCGCTCACTAATGTAGTTCCACTACCGACTCGTAATGAGATGACTACAACATGAATGTGTGTCGAAAATGCCAATTGTGAAAGGAATAAAGTAGATTATGACTAAATCCAGAGTAGGGCTTGGTAGACAGTGTATATGTGATACAAATTTACTCATAGACATTTTAAACCAAAATATGCGATAAAGCTTCACAGCTAATATATATGTAGATGATTGTGTCTTGTGTGAGTACGAATTAATTTTATATTCTTACACTTATAATGCTTCAGTCATAGAGCGCTGGCTGGATAATTAAGTACAAATCGAAATTAGTATGAAATGAGACGAGTCTTGGCTCGCCAGGACCTGCTTCAGAAGTAGTAATACAGGCATTCTGAGAATATGTCCATACCGCTGAAAACTCTTTGAGCGCAGCAGTGATGAAATGTCAGCATCATGGCCACAAAGTGCGCGCAGGCTGACGACTGATACATGATCACGCAAATAAACCCGAGCATACGACGACGGAAGTAATTTTCGCAAACATTATGGGGCCAATATCCTTACTAGTGAG
Source organism: Trileptium ribeirensis (assembly GCA_030248225.1). Lineage (NCBI taxonomy): Eukaryota > Metazoa > Nematoda > Enoplea > Enoplida > Thoracostomopsidae > Trileptium > Trileptium ribeirensis. The sequence goes on along the minus strand of JASANE010013467.1, from coordinate 21,987 downwards.
CGACCATGTTCCTATAACATATTAGTAACTCTATCGAGATTGCAGAACATACCGAAGCATAAAAGCAGAGCTACGCCTTTTGAGTGAACAGCCAATCAGCTCTCGATAGCATACGTCGATATGATATATGTGGATATCACACAATACCGCACAATTTAGAACAAAACTAACACCCGCAATAAGTTTCCCATGCCCGAAAATCTCCAAGGTCAAGTTATCAGCCTCCTAGGACGTCACAATTGAAATTAGGAATTTTGGATCGATGAACCATGGGGGAGCCGTTCTGCAACCCCGCAACCATGGAACTGTGGGTTGCAGAACAAAATCAACACCTGCAATGAGTTTTCCATGCCCGAAAGTAAAACTTTTCAGCTACCCAGGGGGTCAGAACAAATTTTCGAATTTTGGATCAAGGAACCAAGAGAGTGACAAACCTCAAACGCCATAAACCTGAGCGTTAATCGAAAAACAAAAAAGGCATCAGCATTTATCATTTTACCATAAAATAAAACCAACCAAGAAAGTTAAGATAAAAATAACCTTGCTTCTGTGAAGGACACTAAAATGAGGTAAAAACACTCATTTTACCCTCTGACCCCGAACGCTGGAGGTGCCATACCTACGTACCCATGGAACCATGGGTCGTACAGCAAAACCAACACCGGCAATGGATTTCCCATGGCCGAAAAACCCCAAGTGAAACTTTTCAGCCACCAAGCTCGTCAGAACAAATTTTGGATCGATGAACCACGAGGGCGCCATACCTCAAACGCATTACTATAAAACCGTGTCATTTATCGAAAAACAAAAAAGAGGCATCGGCATTTATTATTTTACTATGAAATAAAACCAGCTAGAGAGAAAAAGTCGAAAGTTAAGATAAAAATAACCTTGCTTCCATGAAGGGAACGAAAACCCTATATTGACACATGACACCGAACCATGGGGGCGCCATACCCCCGTACAAATGGAACCAGATCCCAAGTCAAAAACGCTCGGGGATGTACACCTTGAATAGACTATGTCGGTTCGAATGAGCTCAAGATCATGAAAATCCCTGTTCCCGAGCTATGGCCGAACACGCACACAGACGGAATCTAAAAGCTTTCACCCCTGCAAAGCAATCTCCACTACGTTCTGATAACAGGACATTGTAAACTTTGAGTTTGTTTGATAAACTGAAATGCTTTCACAGCAATATACAGTGAGATAACCTACTAAATACTTGACGTGCTTTCGATATGCGCTCCCGTACCTCCAACGCTGAATGACAAATGGGTAGGAACGAGGTTCTTATGTAGCAAAATGATTCCACCTCATCCAGGATACTGCCGTTCAGCGATACTGGCAGAGGCTTGTCGTCCCAGTATTTTTGTCAACTGCCCGTTAATATCAATGTCCTATTCGAAGTCCCTCTATGGCTAACCTTTCGAGCATATTATTTAGTTGCGTTGGTGACTCGGCCAACATTACAGCGTTATCTGCATATTCAGGAAAACTTTATGCCGTGCTCGCGGACCGGTGAAGCTTCCACAACTCAAGAAACTGCAAATCCAAATAGAGCTGGTGTTAAAATAGATATCTGTCATACGCCAGACTTGACTGAAGAGGTTTCGGATTAACTGTCATCTGCTCGTACTGAGCAAGTTGACGAGCCATACATTAATCTTATGATCGACAACAGCTTCCTGAGCATCCATTCGGTTTCCATAATTTCAACCAGGAAATCGTTGTAAATTTAGTCGAAAGCAGATGTATTTTCACCGAAAGCATATAGGTTATCTGCCTATATTCGTGGCGCTTTTCCGGCAGCAACAAGAGAGATAATTGGCGCAAATTGTTTTATCACCTTTCTTGTGTACTGGCAAAATTATTGCCGACGTCCAGCTACTTGCTAAAGTCTCCTGTTGCCAGGTTTGACGAAAGAGATGGCTATCTGTATAATCAGGCTATCACTTCCAGCTTTGAAGCAGTCGTATGGAATGCCGTCACTTACCGGTGCTTCCTCATAACGCAAGTTCTTGATAACTAAGAGAACTTCGTCAGCTGCAGTCGATTGCTTTTCATCCTGCTGGCAACCACAGAAACCTTTGTGCTCAAGCTCGTGATGCTTGGTAGACTCTATAAGTGAGAGCCTGTTGAGCAACTCATATCGAAATATTCGTTCCATTTCTCCAGTTTAGCAGACGTACCGGCAAGAATGTAGCCGCAATTATTACTAATAATGCTAGGCCCTATCATGCTGTGGCCACTTAGACTACTGATTAAACGTTATAGATGTTTTTGGTTACCGTGTCTACTGGCTCTTGCCATCAATGCGGACTCCCAGAATTTTTCATTGTCGGACTTTACTGTTTGCTCAGTAGATTACCTCAAATTGGAGGCCATACGATAATTTCCATTTACATTTCCATTATATAAAACACATATTTAAATTAGTGTATATAACTTTTCCAAATTGGACGCACTGTTTTGAAATTGGACGCAAGAAAGATGCATCTCCAAATTTAAAAACACTGTTCCGCGACCGCTCTAAACCTCAATGTTATTGGTCTCATTCTGTAGAGCAATTTATCGCCAAATTGTGAGTCCCGAAATAAGCAATCAGCGGCATATATCTTCTACTATTTAAGCAACATGGCATTTGGCGCATTTTGCGAATTGATGCTCAATATAGCTGTGTACGTCTCGCTAATTTACATATTTAATACTCAGAATTCACCATCTTGGTGGTGAGGCAAGCTAGCGGTACATATGCGTGTGAAAATTGTACTCATACATAATTTATGCTTGTCTCCTCATACATGGGCGCGGCAGAGGCCTTCTTATTGTCAAGAATTTTTGCGGTTCCTTCAGGTAAATTTAGCCAGCTACCAGATATTTTGAGGTGACATAAAAATAATCGTTGTAACCATAACCGAATATGACAAAACTCAATATTACTGCATACATTACAATTATTTATTATAAATTATGGAGCAAAATGATTCGGTGCCTGCTAAAATGCGCATTTTTGGTAATAAAAATATGCAGCAAACAGGATACACATGCCGTTTGCAGAAAACGCAATAAGTTGCAATTATAATAACGCCAGTTAAGTGGCTTCTCAATTCGCTGAAAATTTCGCCGCGGGAATCGGGGGCCCTTTCGCACTAGGCGGCGCCGGATTCCGTCATGGCCGTGAACTGGTCCCTAGTTTGAATCGCAGAGCGAAGGGGGTTGGAAATCTAAACATTTTCAAAATAAAAATTTGCAGCGAAAAACGCTAAATTGTTAATATATTGTATCAAAATCTCTGACATAACGCTTTACTGAGATTAAAACCATCTTTTCGACCAAATTTTGGGTCAAATTTTTAACTTCACCGAGGGATTTTTGTGAAAAATGTTTACCGGATGGGAGGAAAATATTTTCCCAACTGCATTTAGCCAAGGGAACCCAAAATTTTGCGAGGAGCCCCAACCGTGCGCACCGAAAAAATTTATGAGTAATGGCCTTGAGAAGCCAGAGTAAAACTGTAGGATACAGTTTCCTCAAGTAATCTTGGGGTATCCGTCGGTTTGCGATCACTAATTTACTGCGTTGTATGTATTATTAGTATTTTACTAATAAACTTACTCACTGATTATTTTCAACCCTCAACTAAATGAGTTGCCTACATATGAGCCATGGAGTAAGAACAACACGTGAAATTTTGAGAAGCACATACCTGTCGAGAGACACATTGATCTCAATACTTGAAGTCAGTGTTTTTAGCCAATTCTTTAGCCGCTAAAAAATTTGTCCATTGGCTAAATAAATTTAGGCCCTTTAGCCAAATTTACTAAAAAGTTTTTGCGCTACAAGTCGCATTTTTAACCAAAACTTAAAAAGTCAAGTTGTAGTCTACAATCGCCATATTAATCATCTTTGTGATACCTTCCAATTGCATTAAAATATCAATTTTAGCATATTCTATTGCGACATTTTTGTATTTTTTATTCGTTTGTACAAAAGAGTCACCGGGAATCCACTGGTGTCCGAGGTTGTTAAATACCCGCCAATCAATGATATTTACAATGTACTCGCTTGGTATAGAACGACCAGCAAACGGTGAAATAGTCTAAGATCTTCAAATCATAGGAATGCGTTAATCGATGAAATTCTGTTTTAGGAATTCAAATTGAAGGAGAAGTACCAATATCTCTAAACCGCGTTGAAAAAACTGAGTCGATAGTACGCGCTGCGAAGTATAAGGAAAGGCAAAGGCCTATTTTATGCCTTATAACGCGCAAAGGTTTATTTTACGCCCTGCTGTACCAATTTAAAGTTTGGTTCAATTAGTAATCAACCAATTAATAAAAGCACATGTGAAGGTGCTAAAACTGGTCTTTTCCACAGTTATAACAGTTTTATAGTTTTTTCATATTGCGACGGGTACTTTGTTATAGCACATAACCAATAAGATTAGGTTATGTGATTTGACAAAACTATCACAATGCTTCAGTACTCTTCACAATTTATTACCAACAGTGTCTGTTATTTAAATACTGCAGGCCCATACTGTAGTTGTTGCCGTACTCAACGAACATCTTAATTATGATTCTTCTTAAATGAAACAAAATGTATAAAATTCAACAGACAAATAAAACTAGCATAATTACCGGCAAATCAAATGCCCGTCGGTTTCGTCTTCATCATCACACGTGCTGAACGAAACGCGACCTCCAACAGCGGCCCCAGAAATAAACACTAACCAAGAGAGACAGCTCTCTTGCTCGGCAAGAGTTTGGCTATCACCGCCGTTTGTTGAGTTCGGGCTCGCACTAGTGGACTGACTGCTGTTACTTGTCGAGCGTTGATAGCGCGCGGCCACTTCGTCAAATAACGAAACAATTAACCGACAGAAGCTATCGTAGTCGCACCGGCAAATCACAGCCAACTGAAATATGTTGCGTTGTAAATATTGTAATTCATTACAAAATACTAAGCCATTATCGTTTGGTTGACTGAAGAACTAAACACCTGGTAAGAGTTATTATTAGTACCTGAAAACATGGTAATATTCGATCGAAGTACATTACACCGTGTTCGTGCTGTGTTGTACATACATTCTGCACATGTAATGTCTGCTAAATGAATAATTGGCGATAAATTTAGATTCCAGTGACCCAGTACCCAGAATACTTCACTTTGGGCATCAACAGTGCATATATTGCTACCACTGAAAGTTGTACTGTAGGTACCTTGTTACCGTAATACTTCAGAAGCACGCTAATTTCAAACAAGTCATAGCAATGTATTATAAAAATAACTCCACGAAACAGATTCACTGTTTAGGTATCCGTATTATCGAGGTAACCTTTTCGAATTGCTTTCCCAAACTAATATTTTTCCGCAGCGTGTCCGCTCGCAGCTTCAGTTGTTCAAATTTTGCGGTTATGTAAAACATTACGCACAAATGCTGCAGCATCATAAAATTACGGTGGAAATTATCATTTCCACACTAAAAAATTATTAACTGAAACGGAATGAGAGTATACAATGAGAAATTCCGTAGTTGGTACGGTAGCTAGTACAGCAGCTTCACCAAGTACGGTAGCTTGTTTTAACATCAAATAACAGTAAACATAATTTTAGCTTTTAGGTGTAAATTTAGTGTAACGCAAAACATGCATTGGCTGGTTTAGTTGCGATTGCTTTTGTATAGCTTATGGTACAGCGAGCATTTTTAACAACCTAATATTTTTTATTACTATTTCATATTAAATATCATTAAACCAAGCACTATAATTGGCGGATGAATAATAATTTATTAAATTTTTCCAATGAATAGTAAAACTAGTATCTCGCAAGCGAGAATGAAACGAAACGGGCATAGTTTCATCAAACGGGCATTTTGTAATCACTCATAAAAGGCTCTGAGTTTGATATATATATACTACATTAAAACCTCTGTAATCTCGAACCCGCTAAAATACTACAGCTTTGTCGACCGAAAACTACTAAAGGCGCACGAATTAACGTGCTGGTCCCTATATAAACAAACAATCGTATCCAGCGTACTGAAAAAACCTATATACACAGAAGTAGTGTATTGGTGCTTGATATAACCAAACAATCGTATCCAACGTACCAAAACACCTATATAGACGACTCTTGATGCCCTGCATGCAATACGTAACCAAACTAATCTACAGACCAGACAGAATACCTTCTGAAATACCAGATAGCCATAGGTCAGAAAGAATACCAGAAAGATCTACTGAACCAAAAATAATATATATCTACGATCGGGTTCAATAACCTTACATCCATGGTATATTGATCTGATAGAAAAATGATCTGATACACTAAAATACACTGATCTGACGAAAAACATGCATAGACATTTTCAAGCTGTCCAGTAGGCAATTTGTAACCAAAATGAAGACAGACTATATGATGCAATTCACTGACCCTAAACCCAATGAAAAAGCATGAAATATGCACGCTAGACTAGATAACCAAATCACTGTATTCAGAGTTCAGAAAAACATACAGACACTTTTAGATAACAAAACATTAGTTTATGTTTAATTTAAGTCTTTGTCGCAAGATATGGGCTACGACAAACTGGTACCCGTATGGCCAGATTGGGAGAAGAACACTTAAAACCCTGTTTTTGCCATTCGGACTCGGAAGGTGGGTCGTACCTGTTCGCGTTCAACTAAAGGGCACATCACTCTTTTGCTATCAAGCCAACAAATTTATCGAAAGCCGTCCATCCGAAAATGAGTTATGAATGACAGCGACAGACAAAAAGAAATTTTCACGATTTTCCCCATGGAGCCTTCAGCGGAAACTCCGTGCGCTTCGCTCGCTCTGTTTCAAAGTACTACCTAAAAGATACCAAATTCTACAATAACGGAAAAGCTTTTGAACATCAACTAGGCCTTACATTACGCGTCAGAAATAACAATGTCGCCTTTCGAGAGTGAGAACATCGAACAAGCAACGGTCAATACCGATTCAAGTTAAAAAGGAACTACAACAGTAGAAACTAAAATGACAAGATACAAATAATATAGCAACAGTTGTAAGTCACTGCAATAGAATTATAATATTAGGTTGAGATAAATAGCGCTGGACTAGCTTCAATGACATTAACTGATCCTACCTGGTCAAGCTGTTGAGCAAGTGAGCTATGATCGTCAAGAGGATCTTCAATTCCTTCCCTACAAGAAAAAATATTGTGTACCGCATTCATTACCGTGTAATACGTAGTTCTCAATATACTAGTATAACTCTGAGATGTGAAATAAGACAACGTAAATAACATACGACACCGAGAGATAACTATGTTCTTGAAGTTGATGTAATTTATTTCCCCGAATAAAACTGAATTAAAAATTCTTTATAATCCAGAATTATTATAAATTTGTGACTTGAATAAGATACATAATATTTGAAATGTAGCATAGCATACTATTTCAAATGTAGTATTACAGATTTTATACAAAATTATTCCAACTTTTGTGCAGCGACTGCCAGAATGTACAGCTGCACGACCCCAGAGCAACGCACAAAATCAATGCATATTGTATAATAAATTGTCATTCATAAGGAACTTTTATCACTCGTCTAAATAAAATTTAACAACTTCGTTATAACTGAAGCTGCAACTACATTCTATTTAGCTCCAGTAAAAAAGTTCCTATTTTCAGTATACCACAACAGTATATAACAGCTAAACAGTATAATGTCCTAATTAGATATTAGTTACAATGAAAAATATTGTCAACTGGGGCCTAAAGAGCTGTGTCGACATACTAAGACAGACTATATAAATAGAATCCCATTATAAATCTAATAAATAAAATTTGTCAACCCTAACCCTTCTGAAACCACCGAATGTTATGCTGTGAATAGGTATAAAATATTCGTGTGGTTCATATATTACCCAATCATTGTATTCAGCGCACCAAAATCATAATAAAACCGTTCAATATGCTGTGAAAACAATATATAGCCGAACAAATAAAAACAGACTATAGTGGGAAAATCGAGCATAAACCCGTTAAAAATTTACGAAAAGGCATGCAATTTTAACAAACAATCGTATCCGACTTGCTTGATAATATAATACACTATAACTACTCGCTGAAAGGTAAAAACATGAAATAATAGGCGGAAATTTGAATTATCTATATTTATAGCAAAGGATCGAGCAGTTGTAGATCTCAATGAGTTGGTTAAGGATAGCAGTGGTCACCGATTTTCGATTTGAAGCATGTGTCGCGAGGTATGGGCTGGGAAAAATTACACATGTATCCTCACATTTGGCAAAAAACCGTTAAACCATAGTTTTTTTGCCATTTAGACCCGGAGGATGAGGTCGAACCTCATAACGTTCAACTGAAAGAAACATCGTCATTACTTCTGTTGTTCACAAAAAACGATGTTAAAATCCATCCAGCCGAAGACATACATTATGAATTAGACATTATGAGTTATCCCGAAAGACAGAAAAGAATTTTCCTTATTTTCACCTAGCGCATTCAGTGGAATCTCCACTCGCTTTGCTCGCTCCGTTTCAGTAATGTGTTTATCCTAACCTCGTAACAGCTGCAACAACATTCAGCCGAGACTCAATATAAGCTTTAGTGACTTGGGGTGCATAATTCATCAACAGATGATTTTCATCATGACGGATATAAGGCATACTTGACACCAACCGCTGCCAAAATGCGAGCAAATAATGAATCGAGTTTGAAGAAAATTGAAACATCTAAAAGCAAAATTTTAATACTTTCATTACATCACATTTAGGAGTCAAAAAACTTTACTAGTGTAACAGATCCAAACAGGATCGTTATTAGACAAATTAATCCTCACCACAGTACTATGGTTAACATCTACGAATTTCTAGCCCAGAACCGCCATAGGAATTAGCCTTTACAGGCAACGGTTCCGAACGAAATTGGAAACCCTTTGGCGCACTAGTGCGTGTGTGTATATGGTTTAGCAATAATTGTAGCCATGAGTATGGCTTCATCTCTAAGAGCCTACGATGCTTGTCAGTATACCTGCATGGTAGTATTGTATTATGTGCATGTATTATTCGATCGTACGGATTGACGCTGCCGTATTATTCGCTGTTGTTGCCATGTAGCATGTACAAAATTATACCTTCGCCACACATCGTTATAATTATTAAACCTAGTACCATTACTGTTCATCGATATTGTTACATATTGTACCATTACAATTACTATATTTGTATCGTACCATTACCATTATTACTTTTTGTGCTTTTATCATTGAGCGGAGTGAGGCGAAGCCCAGCGAAGCGTTTTTATTTTCTGTCTGGGAGTAAAAGGGTCGATGTCCGTCCGTTCGTTCGTTCGGTCCGACGGATCTCAAGAACCATTGAACCGATTTTAAAAAACTTTTTGTTTGAAAGCCTATCATGTCAGAGTGTGCACGTGATATTTGAGATTAAAAAATTTTGAGTGGTTAATTAGTAATTAGCTAATTAGTTAAGCTTATGCAGCTAAAATAGAGAATTTTACAATATTTGTGTTATTTATTGAAATAGGATCATTTCGATCAAACCATTATAGGCTTTTAGGTCGAAGAATTAAAATATATTTTTACCAATGATAAAGCCCTATGCAATGTAGTTACAAGAACATAAAATTGAGTACATTCGTAATGCCACAGCCCAAGCACCGCTCACAAATGTAGTTCCAACCCCAACTAGTGTAGCGTTACCATTAATATGTTCCATGTTGTGCCATTAGTTGTTTCCATAAAGGCGTGTTTCCATGCACCCTTATTGCTATAGTAGTATGAATTTCACTGTACCATTATTGCCCCCATTCCATAGTTGCATTGATTTGACTATGGCCTTGCTGGCATCTATTATTCATACTCTAATGTGCCAATTATCGTTGATTCTTTGACAGTTACTTATGCTGGCCATGCGAAACCCGTATGACCCTTGTCATTCCTTTATAAAATTGATAACCTGTTGTTGGTCGGTCGGGTTGGGTGGCGTACCTAGTAGTACCTTGTCGGTCCCTACCCACCGTCTCTTATATATTGTATGTTGATCGTAATTGTATCGATTTTCAATGTGTGTCATTGATCGTGTTTTATATACCTTCTATGATCACTGTATATATAGCCGGCCGGGTTTGGTGAGATATTTTGGGGAAAGTTACCATTCCCGCCTCGCGAATTATCGATAGACTTGCACATACTATGGTACGACTCCCGAACTAAATTTGTAGGAAAATGGCGTGACCATGCGTGATAGAACTGAGGAAAGTTTATACGATTTCGGTAGGAAAATTTAATCCTTGCGGGGAACCCGTAACGACAGCCCTCACTCGTGAAGCCCCAATAATATGGCTGTTCGCCGTGACGCGAACAGTAATTGCGGCAAATCCCTGAAAATTACTCGTAAAATTTATCATTTATCAAATTTACCAGTGTTAAATCTCACAGAACTAGGGACCCGTCCCGACCGCCGTAACTCGTGAAGGCCCCTAAAATATGACTGACAGAAAACATTGGAGACTCATAACACTCAAATAAAATATCAGCTACCAGTGTTCATTTTCAATGGGTAATAAAAGTTTTAAAATAACAATTCCGAATCCTCGGGGCATTTAAGATTCCGGCCCGTAACTGAAGAACTGTCGAGAATTAGTTGGAAACTATCTCTTTTTCTAGTACAAAATTCTTCAATCTTTCTGGTGAGGCCGGTCCCGTTCAAATCCGATAAGGCCCCATGGACTTATTACGTCATAATTGGGAGTCCCCTCGAAAAATGGGTATTTATATTTTAATATAACTGCTATCAACCGGGTTAGGGAGACCTTTTTTACGAAATTCTCGGAATCCCTAACTCATAACAATTTATTGTAAAAATCCAGCAGAAATACACTTACATTTCCGCTAATGAAAGTGTAATAGTTAAGGCACCCAGTGGCTATACTAGTAGTATAAGACCCCTTTTGGTGACAGCCGTTTTTGTGGTCCCAAGTGGTACCTTTTCAGAAACCTCAAAAACGTGCGTTGTGTTTTGACAAACATTCGAACGCATCAGAGCACCTTTTCAGAAACATCGCAAAAATGTCAGAATCCTCAAAAACGTGCGTTGTGTTTTGACAAACATTCGAATGCATCAGAGCACCTTTTCAGAAACCTCGCAAAAGATGTCAAAGCTCCTCAAAACCGCGCGTTGTAATTTCACAAACATTAGAGTGATCCACCACAAAAACGGCTGGCAACAAAAGGGGTCTTATTTTTTCGAGATATTCATACAACGAGATATTCATACAACTACACAATCAAAAGGGGGTTATAATATTTCGAGATATTCATACAACTACACTACATAATGTTATACATTCTTTCGATAAAATTATCCAAAACATCCTTAATCTTTTGAAACTTTAGTTGAATAATTACTTTGCCGTTACCATATTCAACGGGGTATCCGTCGAGATATACCAATTTCAGCTTAAGCTTGTTGGTATATAGTATATTACAAGGGACATAGTTCAGGTTTTTAGGTTCATAAAAGATGCTACTGTCATCAGCATGTAAATTTGGCACAAGAGCTAATATTTTTGTGAATTATTTTGAACAATTTGGTCTTAAAAAAACCCCGCCTGCAGAGCTAGCACCCTGTTATAAAAGTCAATATCACGCATATGTTTGCCTGTTGTTGTATTTGAAACCGAATTAGCATCCAGACCCAAAACATTTACTAAAATTGGAGAAATGTTGTCAAGTTTTGCTCCATTGAGGCACTTAATTGTAACTTTTCCAGTAGCAGCACTGTAAGTAATCTTGATATCGTTCGAGCCAATCAGACTTTGTAGCCTAGACACCAGTTGTGAAGGATTAGCAAGTACTGTCTGATCTAAAGTTACGCAACTAGTTTTCGACTTTGTAACATATCTCAGGCTACAAGAATTAGAAGGAAAATTAAAAATCGGTAGCGGTATAGATATTTTTGAGAGACATACTTGGTAACCCTGCAAACCAAAAACGTATTTAAGTAACATTCAACAATCGGACTATTAGCCTCAGACTGTATAATGAACTGTGAAACTCATAATGGCATAATGAAATATATCAAAAATCATATATTTCTATAAAAAATTTAGGATTATTATTTTATAATTTTTAGGACATCGAAGGACTTCCGCGACATCGAAGGATTCGTCTCCTCCTCATAATTTTATATATTAATATTATTAATTTTTCTATAATTTTCAGGTTAATGCATATCATTTTAGGTACACATATCTTGTTTATATACAAAATTTATGTACCTGAAAGATATGCATTTTATTAGAGTTCTGTTTCAGTTTTTAAAAATTGAAAAATGGTATCTAAGAACTATAAAAATAGAATGTATAAAAAAATGAGGAGCAAGTCATTATTGCTCGAACGACTGTTGATTCGTTTCATTGCCGTTTGTGCCTTTGTTCCAAAGGTATTAATATATAATTTTATTAAAAAAATATATACATAACTTATATATATATATTTTCGCATCAAATCATCTTCACTGATCATTTTGTCTCCAATACATCTTGTGGTGTAGTCTTTACACAAAAGCCTTTTGTTCAAAGTAAATTTTAATTTCTTCATGACGTTCTTCGAAAATAGTTCCACGGTATTCTTCTTCCTTTGAATCACAAAGTTTTTCAGCATCAGCTCATTTGACTGTCCCAGAAGTAAAGATTTAATTGTTTCTTCATTCAGTATGTCCATATTTTCTCTTGTTAGAGAGAAACCCTTAATCTTAAAACATTAGTCATACTACCACCATCGTTGACCTTGTAGCAGTAGCTTTTGGTGCCTGTGCAGTAGAACCCTGTGATGTATGCGTCGGGACTAAAAGATCCTTCCAGTTCGTTTAAGTCACCAAGAAACACAGATTCTTCAAGTTCTCTTCCTTCGTTATCACTCACGTATATCAAACTGTCAGTATCAGAGTAAAGGATCGTCCTCTGTACTTTTTCCATTAATTCCAGCAGATGTAGACGGGCGTGCGCTGTCGTGAAGCATGCAATAGGCATATTTGAGAAAGCTGCAGGGGTTTCAATTTCTTTTTTAGCTTGTAGTTAACAAGCATCATGTTATCGCCAGCCACTTCGACTTCTGTGACTTCGTGCCGTGGATCAGAGATACATTTCACGAAATCGCTGTAGTTGTCGACATATTTTGCTTTTGCAAAATTCATGTTTTGACCAAACTTTCCCCCTGAAAACAAAATAAACATTAAAAAAGTTACGTTTGACATACACATAAACACACCAGCACACAAATTATATATACATTAATCCAACAATACTTTATAAATAAAACAAACATTGCAATAATCAAACATTTACATATAAATGTACACATAACGACTAAAATACTTACATAGACTATTTAGAGCCAGCTTTGCGATTGATCGTATGCCAGGATTCTTTTTCATGTTGTTGGCATCTAGGTGTATGCCTTCTTTCTGTTTCCATTGTTGTATGAAGATTTGTTGATCTTCTTGTGACTGACATTCGGCTGGGAATCCTGAGGCTTCGGTCTTCAGCTTCAAATAGGTGTTAATGTAGTCCTGGAACACCGTTTTCGATCGCTCTTTAAAGTGCCATACCTCGTAGATTTCAATCAGTGTATAGTTTCTTTGAAGTGCATACATTATTTCAATAGTTGTCCATACGCCTCGCAAGCATCGATATTTAGCTTCGTGAGTACATTTTCTGTTGTATGTCTCTGTTGAGCAAGTATGGCATAGTGGAAATATCAGTTTTCCATCCGATCCAGAATATGGCAGCACACCAAGGATAGCAGTTTCAGGTGGAAGTATCTTGCAGTACGCCAATCCAAAATATTCTTTGATCGGTCGGAAGTTTTCGGTTATAATTTCCGGAAATTTGATAGGCATTTCTTTGTTCTTCAAAACAAAAGGATATAATGAATTTACATCTTTATAGTAAATTCGTTCGTTGTCTTTGATCTTATATGCGGCAACCATCGTGCTGACTCTTCCTCCTCGAAGTGCAGATCGAATATCAAGCACGTCCCTGTCAAGATTTTTCGATTCGAGGTACAAACTTATGAAAGGATCTTTCTTCTTCATTTCTTCCCATTCATGGCTCCATATTATTTCCAGGAAGTATCCATATTGAGCTATACGTTGTAACCGTTCGTTTGTTTGTTTTCGAATAGTTCCCATCTTCTTATTAAGAAAGTTGTTAAACATTTCGTCGTCGTAACACGATTGGCAACCATGCATGAAGCATCCTAAGAATTCGTACACAGTATTTTTGTCGCGGCAAAATCCGTCCACAAAGTATTTACCAATCTTCTTCTCGCCACCATGTTGTGCTGATTGAATGTGTAGTTTATCTTTAAACGATATATAACTCAGCCATTGAGCACATTGCATGGAATGCTTCCGAATTTTATCTGGACTTGAAGATCCAATTATACCGAGAGTGTTTGATGTGAGGTAATTTCTTCGGAAAACAATCGATACAGCAGAGGCTATCGTGCAACTGTTTGCAAATATATCAACTTCGCTAGTTTCAAAAAACATTTCACGAAACCGTTTACAAGCCTTTTCTAAGACAAGAACATCATCGATACAGTAGGCTTCTAAGGAGGTTTGTAAATTGTATAAACTACCATTATACTTTATATTTTCTACATACCACCAGTCTAAAAATTCTTTCTGGTCCTCAGGTTTCATTTTTTCAGGCTCAAAGTATTTTATAGCAGGGAACGATCCACAGTATTTTTGCATTTTCTTTGTGTTCAGACAGTGTGGAAACCATCCTTTACAAAGATTTGTAGTAAAGTTAAAACTTTTCGGAAGACTTCTCAAAGAACAGCTTAAAAAATGATAGCTATCAAGAAACTTTATATTGCGACCAATATGTATTTGCATAAACTTAGTACCTTTGATAATTACATTTTTTTGCACAATATTTTGTTTATATAACCATTCTAAAATAAAATATGAGTCGTATCCAGACAGAAAGTGAGCAATAACAATGTGAAGAGTATTCCGATGTTGCTTGCTTTGTTCAAGCAAAAACGTCATAAACTCACAAACACAATTCTCACCTCGATGAACAATTTCGGGCGAGTCCTCTTCCTTAGAGACTAGTAAATTTGGAACATGCTTGCCTGTGTCTTCGTCTGTCATTGACTCCACGTCAAAGTAAATGTATTTAATTGTTTGTTGTTCAGAAAGTTTAACTTTCTGCATGTAGCATAAATGATTCTTAGGATCGTACCATCCTTTACACACCGAGCAGTAGAATTCACCACAGTGATGGTTGTCCTGGTTTGCTGTTAAAATTCGTTTTCCGCATGCCTGACATTTTGTATAGTTTTCACAGTTTTTAGCCGATAAATGAGCTGTTAAACAATCGCTTGAAAAAACACGCATGCTACAGTATATGCAAGTGATGTCACTCCTTTCTAATGATCGGTTAATACATATACTATTGAAACACAAAGGACAACTTTTTTCACAGCGATGTGTCTTTTTGAAAGGCTTGAGACATTTTTCGCAAAAGAATTTGCTTGAAAAAAGCCACATATACTTTTAATTATATCAAAGTGATCATTGTTTAGTAACAAATACAATTTTCTTTTGTTATTATCTCCGTTGAATACCACATTTCCAATTCCATCGAAAACTACTATTTGGTACTGTACAAGGTGGGCTTGAAATAAATTTAGTTCTTCGATTCCACAAGGTGTTCCGTACTCCACTCCACTATCGAAATAAAATTGTTTTATCATTTCTATGTCTCGACTGACAGATCTTATTACATTTCGAACTCGGTCTATACTAGGATTGTTACAGATTTGCAAGTTTGTAAGAAGAGCAACTCCCAAGCAGTTTGCAGAAACTGGAACTTGAACTATACTTCTTTTTGCTGCACGAAAAGAATCAAAGCTGCTTGAAGAGTTTGTAGTTTTGGACTTACCCATTCCTGGGGAAGGGAATTCAGTGTGAATAATATTTAGCTTTAAACCTTTGTCTAAGAATAAACTTTCGTTTGAATTTAAGGTAGATTCAATTCTATCCAGCACCATTTCGAGTGAAAACTGATCCATCTTAATATATGGGATACTAATAGGATATTGCAAATTGTTACTTTGAATGATGAGTCTGAAGTAGTCATGATACTTAATATCTTTTGTTACATAATCGAAGATTTCACCTAAAATATTGTATAATTTTTCACTGAGTTCCAACATATTTGTATCATCAAGACCCTTAAAGGTTACTGTGTAGTCGAAGATTTTTGTTTTAAATTTTTTGCTTGATCTTTCTTCAATAGCGCTTATGCTATAATACTTGCTAAAGAACTCACGACCATCTGCGCTTGTTATCCCTCGAGTCTTTGGTCGTTTCGATTCGGTCGAAGAATGGCTACCGTCATCAGCGCTGCGCTTGAACGACATGACTGATTTGTGTCTGTCTGAATCTCCAGCTTATATAGGATATTTCGACTTACAAATTTCTATTTTCTAAACTTAAAATTTTCTATTTTTAATTATTTTTATCTTGACAATATCAATATTTACCAAAGTTTTATTTTTGGCTATTTTCAATAATAAATTTTGGGTGTTTTCGAAATTTTGCTATTTTTGACATCTAGAAATATATTATGTCTTAAATTTTGCTATTTTTGGCATCTAAAAATTGATTATATCTTAAAATCAGTAATTTTGACATTATTTCATCACAAAATTACATCATACTTGTATTGGCTAGCTTGCGTAATTTTTACTAACTTCTCTTATATAAATCAGCGTTTCTGTCTCACTTTATCAAAAATGGCTCAAAAGCGCATTTCTGAATCTACGATGGACGGTATTCTATCAAAGATCAGTCGTCAAGATGTACAACTGCAGCAACACCAAGAACCAGTTATTCAAGATCCAATGCCTGTTGTGGAACAAGATCAATTGAAATTTGCTTTACCGGACAATTACATTATCGTTAGCTCAGAAGAAGAAATACAGAAAAAGCGTGGAATCAAGGCAATTCGTCCAATTTTTGTCAACAACAGCTTCTCAGGAAATCTTATTGATGTTCGCTATTTCATTCCAATGATGGATCTAACCAAGACAGATTACGTTCGAAATCAGCGCGGTGAAATTTTGGTGAAACCTACGAGAGGTATTTCTCTGAATATGTATGAAGCTCGTCAAGCATTGAAAGCCATAGAAAAAACTCTTGATACTCTTGAAAGAATGCAATAAATATTTTTTAAAAAATAATGTATATATTGTACAGTTTATTTCAATATTTGTAAATTGAAATATGTCTAATAAATTGCTCAAAGAGTTGTGGTATGACCCTACATCGGCATGTGCATTTTCTGGCGTTGACAGACTTTATAGTGAGGCTAAGAAACATAGAAAGAATATCAAGAAGACATTTGTTGCCTCTTGGTTAGCTCATCAAGCACTCTACACACAAACAAAAGCTGTCCCAAGAAAATTTGCTCGCCGTCATATTATAGCAACACTTGACTCGTGTTGGTCTTGTGATCTCATGGACATTAGTGTCCTAAAGCGATTCAATTCATTCTTTTCTTATATTCTTGTGTGTGTTGATCAATTTTCAAGATTTCTCTTTTGTAAACCTTTAAAATCAAAACGTCCCGAAAACGTCAAGAAAGCGTTTGAAGATATTTTTAGCACCTCACATCGTCAGCCTAGTTCTATAAACGTTGACAACGGCTTAGAGTTTAAAAACAAAGTTGTAAAAGAATATTTTGCAAAACAAAATATTCATGTGTATTTTACAACTGATCCAAATATCAAAAGCTCGCAAAGCGAACGTACTATTAGACTATTAAAGTCTACCATATACAAATTTTGTATGTCGCGAAAGAATTGGAGCTTTATTCAATCACTCGATAAAATTGTGAAGGGTTTAAATTCTCGAAAAATGAAGCTTTTAGGAGGAATTTCTCCTAGTGAAGTAAATCCTTCCAATCAGGCTGATATTTACGAACGAATGTATACCAAAGTAAAGTCATTCAAAACTCCGAAATTTCAAGTAGGTGATCACGTTAGGATTAAGATGAAAAAGATGCAGTTTGCAAGAGGTCACGACCTGACGTTTTCAAAGGAAATTTATCAAATTAACCAAATTTTGCATACTCATCCTGCCACGTATCGTATTTCAGATGTAAATAATTCAATTTTGAATCGAAGTTTCTATGCGACCGAATTGGTTCTTGTTCCAAATCCAGTGGAGCAGAGGACTGTGATCATACCTACGCCTCCAAAGCAAAAGAGAACAATTTAATACTTTTTACGCCCAGAAATCTATAAATACTGAGCAGTACTGAGGTAAAATCAATTTTATAATGTATACAACTCCTACTATTTACAATATGGCTCGGCATGCATGTATTCCTGTCAAAATGGTTAGTTTGGCAGGTGTGCGTAAAAAGACTAAGGTAAAAGCTGTAAAAAAGGTCAAAAGAGGTCGACCTAAAAAGAAGGTCGTGAAGAAGCGGCGAACAGTCAGAAAACGCAAGACCAAAATTTAATTATTTTTTAACTCCTGTAATCTATATAAAGCCGTAAAAACACCTAATTTTCAGTTTTTCAACAAAAAATGGCAAATACAGTAGATATGGCTCATGTAGGTACTCAGCCTTGCAATATTGATAGCTTGGCTTGGTCCGAAGTTCCATTAGTTCAAAATGCTGTTGAGGAAACTGTGCTTAAAGAGTTTACAATTATGTCAGGTCTCCCAAATGCAAATAATTCCACCCTCACATTTAGGTTAGAAAAAGATCCAAATTGGTGTGTTGATTTAAGTTCAGTTTTTATGTTACTAAACATAAAGGTTTTAAATGATAAAATGCAACCTATCGCAGTTGACGAAAAGGTAGCTCCCTGCAACCTGCCAGGAAATTCCCTGTTTTCAGACCTCGAGTTAAGCATAAACAACATTAAAGTTACTCCTGATGGATCAAATTTTGCTTATATGAATTATGTGTTGGCATTGACAAATTTAGAGAAAGGCGTTAAAGAGTCTGTTTTGCAAGCCTCAATGTTCTATAAAGACACAGCTTTTTCCTTTAATAGTTTGCAAGATAACCAGGGTTTAGTACAACGGCAAACATTTATTTTAAAATCACAAGAATGTAATTTATATGTAAAACCATTCAACTCTGTATTCAATTCCAGCAGATGCCTACCAACTGATTGTGAGTTGCAAATAAAGCTATCGCGACAGCCTCACAATTTTGTTCTTGTTGGATTGAAAGGAAAATCTTACATTATTCAAATTGATAATATTCAAGTATTTTGTAATTTTGTTAAACCCACTTCGGCATCTCTGCAGGAACAAAATAGATGTCTTGCAAGTAATAAGTTGTTTATTCCATCTCTAAGACACACACTTTATGATCACATAATTCGCAAAAATGACACAACTCACCAGTGGACTCTAATTCCTGCAGGCAGCATGCCTAAACGTATTTATGTTTTCATGGTAAGGAAAAATGCTGCGGATGGCACCGATATAACACTCAATCCTTATGAATTTATTCATAACAATGTAACCAATTTTACTTTGTACAAAAATGAGCAACCAATATTTACAACTGAAGGTCTCTCTTCCTCGTTTGATGGTAAAGATTATGCTTTTGCATACTTTTCAATGTTTCGTGGTCTTGGATTTGCTAATAAAAGTTTAGATATATCCTACGACGATTTTCCAGGAGGATATACGATTTGGATAGCTGACTTAACAGCTTCAAATTCTAGTAGCTGTGGAACTTTTGTTGAGAGTCCAAGCCAAGGATATTTGAAGATTAAATTAACCTTTGGCAAACCAGTTTCAGAAGATACGGTACTTTACGCATTGTGCGAAGAATCAACAAATTTGTTGTTTCAATCCAACAGAGTTCCAACGTATGCTTACTAAAACTCCCCCTTTCTCCCTCCCTTCCAAGGCAGGGGGTGGGGGGCGGTCACCGTAACTGCGCTGCGGTAACGCAGCGCAGTTATTAATTTTTACGATAATTTTCCTATATAAGATATAGTTTTGAACAGTTGTACAAAATGGATTTCTTAACTAAAGAGGTTGAAATTGATTCCAGGATTAAGCTTAATAGCAGAATCCTTCTAGTTGGTGAATCAATGTCGGGCAAAACTGAGTTATGCTTTCGACTTTTTGCAGAAAATTGTTTTGAAGCAAAATTCGATAATATATTATTTTGTTATGATGTTTATCAACCAATCTATGATAAATTTAAAGAAATTTTGCCTGAAATTATATTTCATCAAGGATTGCCTTTAGAACAGTTAGAAGATGAAAATTTTTGGGCCAACAAATACAATTGTCTCATACTCGACGACTTGCAACACGATGTGATAAATTCTCTAGAATGTATGAGACTATTTACAATATACAGTCATCATAGAAATATAACTGTTTTAGCACTTTTTCAAGCAATGTATTTGAAAGGCAAATACAGTGTCATAATTAGCCGTCAAATGAATCACATCTTTCTTCTTTCGTGTCGCAGAGATCTTAGACAAGTTTACACATTTGCTCAGAGCATTTTGCCTTACAAGGCTAAAATCTTTATGAATGTGTTTGAGGAAACTACACAATCTATACCCTTTGGTTTCATTTGGGTCAACCTATGTCCATACAACCATCCTCTTCTCAAGTTTCGCTCCTCTCTTCCATGTGATTCTATACAAAACATATATATTATTTAATATTTTTATATATATTTATTATATATATATATGTATATATATATATATATATATATATATATATATGTATTATTTAATGTTTAATAATATTTGTTATATATTTGCACTGAATTTATAGTTTTAAATTTAAATGTCTAAAGTTTTACTTGATAGCATATCTAGTTTGGATATTATAGCAAATTTATCAAGTAGCGCTAAAATAAGAGCTTTGCTAACGCCTGCTGTTATCAAAGGTGTAACCGAAATTTGCTATAATATCCTTTACACAGATTTGAACCTTGCAAAGCGTGATATTGTGTATTTGAGAAAGTATAAGAGTCTCATAACCAAATTATCTGCTAAATCAGGTAGTATTCAGTCGAAACAAAAATTGTTGTCCACAAATTCATTGTTTCTAAAGCGTTTAGTGAAAACTATTCTCCCCGTTTTGAAAACATTCATCTAAAATGTCGAAATATTATCTTATTAAAGAAGGACTGGTCCCAGATTTACCACAAAATCCTTCACAGTTTGACTTGGATGTTTTGCAAATTCTGAAAACCGACGAGAGTGCGGAGCAAAAAGCTGATAAAATTGTGCAACTTTCGAAAATGTTCACAACAAAAACAGAGCCTTCGCGAGATTTAAATGAAGTTTTAGAATTATTTCCTAAACAATTCAAGGGAAAGGTTAAAGTATTGCTGCATTATTTACGAAATGCTACTATTAATGAAGATGGTAGTTTCATTGTCGATGACCAGTCCTTCTCTTCTATAGTTGACCTGATAAGGTATGTAGTAATACCTTATGATACAAACGTTCCTGAGGATGGAAGCAGATTTGTAGAATTTTTACACAGTATTAATGTACCAAGCATGGTTTTTGCCAAAAAATATCCTGCTCGCCAAAAGCAAGTCAGTAATTGGAAGAAAATTTATTGAACTGACTTCATTTTTTCTTTCGTGTTCTAAAGTCTGCATCTTTCTTCGGCAAAGAATTAAGAGATAATAGTGGATACAAATTCGAGTACATTGGACAGTTTGTTCCATGCTTACAGCACGCAGTTCCCACCAGTCGAACATGAATGCACTTGTTCGGAGTATCTACTTTGCAGCAATCTTCCTGAGCATGCGCGCAGTTTTGACCTCTCATACCGTGAGCACAGCAAAATTCATTGCTCCCAATTAGGAAAATGTGAGGATTTGTTGTTCCATAGTCATAGCAGCCACATCT
>JASANE010013466.1:0-13094 GCA_030248225.1 Trileptium ribeirensis | reverse complement strand
ATGTGTTGTTTAGTCTGATGTTTGTTTATTATATCTATTATATAATAAGGCTATATCATCTTTTGTGTAAATTATATTGAGAATGGTAGCCGTTTCAAGTCTGAAAGCACAGAGTGTTGACGCGCTGTTTAACAAAGCAGTATACGGTGCACTTGTCCGTGAATTTGACTTAATATCTTTATTTTAATAAGCATTTATTATACAATTAGAGGGGCTAAACATAATCTCAAAAGTTTAAACGACAATTACTATTCCCAGTAAATTGCATCAAAGTAAAACTAGCTATAATGTAACACAAATTAACACGCATTTTAAGCTTTTGTAACCTTTCTCCTAATTGTATTAATTTGATGCGGCGCAAATCTAAAACAGGATTTGTTTATATAGCAACATTATTATCCGATTTTAGACTTGTGGCAATGTTTGACTAATAATCCAGAAGTTTATTATGATTGTTATTGCAATTAATCGAATTCAATTCGAGCATGCAATAAATATTTGCATTGGTATATTCAACTTTTTGTATATAAAATTAGTCCGAGATGATTCGGATTGATGTAAGTTAAGGAAAACTGTAATGCGAAGCCTTAGTCTAAGCTTATATAATTGAATTTACATAAACTGTTAATAAAACAGTGTATTACTAAACCTAACCTACGACTTACTATACTTACCTAAACTTTTTCTTATTCTATTTTAGTCAATATAATCTTGATGTCAATAATGGTGTCTTGGGACAACATTCCATCAGTGCCATGTTTCATCCATAATATATAAACATAGCTATTGACATACGTTGTATTTAAGTATATTTTGCAGTGGATATGAATTAACATGTTTAGCTTCAAATTTATATTAAAAACGACATTTAAAAGTCTTCAAACTATATTGGGATGAGGGTGTTTGTCTTCTGCTGACAAACTACTTACCAGTTGGAGTTGCCGAAGAACATGCCTTGAACGGGTGCCAGTTCCGAACCGGAAACATTATATATTCCATAGCAAGGTCCTAATGAAGTTACGTACGAGTACTCTAGAGCAATTGTATGGCCCATGTTTATATATATAAATTGGAGGTCACATATATATGCGTTAATACATATATATGAGCAGGAACATCTGAGTTTAGAGCAGTTGACACGAAATATATATCATCCGAGCCAGAAAGTCAAGAGAAACCCTACCGACTGCTACATTCAGGCAATAGTTAGGGTGAGCTCTCATGGAGGTGCGGTGTAGGGTTTGTATTATAACACGACGATTCTGAAATACGGTAGTGGGGTAATGGTAGAGACATTTACAACAAGTGTTTATGGCAATACGGCAGCAGAACAAAATTGCCCTCTAAGACCTCTGTTCAAGAAAAGAAAACGCACGGAGTGCAAAAAGTACCGTGGTGGATTACTTTTATGCATTGGCCCAAAGTGCTTGAATGTGTGATCATGAACGGTTTTAAGTCAGGGGGCCAATGGCCGCGTAGGTGCTGCATAGATCAAACATCGGCACTACGACTGATGCTACAACACCAACACGAATTTAAGCGGCCCACGATTGTAACCTTCGTTGATTTTAAAGCAGCGTTTAATTCAGTAGACAGAAGCAGTCTTTACAGCATTGTTGAAGGCGACGGCATGCCCAGTCAACTGCTTAATATAATAATCAACTTTATTCTAAGTCTATAAGTATAGCCAGAATCCAAAATGCCCAATTGTCGCCACTTGAAATCAAAAAATGCATGCGGAAAGGATCAGTAATGTGACCCGTGTTGTTCAATTTCACTGTTGGCTGGGTGCTGAATACCACCGTCCGGGAGGACCCGGTTATCGTCACTTTCACCACAGCGTCACACCCAGCCGTCATATTCCATCTCGACTACGAGGATGACATCGCGCTGTTAGCAGAATCGGAAGCTGAACTGTAAGCGACAATTGATTGTCTACTTGAGCAATAGAGCCGTGTGGGCGTAAACATAAGTACGAAAAAACAATGGTGCTTTCGGGCTGCTGTCTATATGCTCCTCACATCTTCGTGAACGGTGAAACTTCGAAAAAGTTGACAGCTGCTGCTTAGGCTGTACTGTAACTGGATCCGGCTGATGCGACAAAGACGTTTTAAACAGAATTGCGGCCGCCGCATCTGGATTTGATACCTAAAGGAACTCTGACGAAACAATATGATCAGCGTATCAACGAAGCTCTAAGTCTTCGACTCGTGCGTCATCGTTCTTCTACCACTCGGTGCTGAGAGTTTACTTCAAAGCATTCAAAATACCGCAACGCAATAAGTTCAACATAACGCAATGCAATCCTATAAACGCAAGTTGGAAGTATTCGAACGCAATTGCTTACGCAAAGTACTGGGCGTTACGCGACTCAATCGCACTTCAAACTCGCTCTGTACGAATTACAAGTACGTGTATGAGATGACTGGGTCATATAGTAAGAATGGCTGATACCCGACTAACCGAAAAGATATTGTTGGCTGACGCAATACCGAACTGGAGAATGCCTATAAGAGAGCCTTTACAAGCTGGAAACGGACAGGGCTGATGGAGATGGAGCCGCTATTCAGAGACATTCCGTGGAGCCGCTGTTGTTGAGACCCTATGCAGGTCACGGCGAAGCACGCAATGGCTCATAATCAATGGAGATCGCGAATCAGATGGATTCTGGTCAACCACATCAGTGGGCACAAGTGAATACAGGTAAATATATATCCTCGAATTATGTTCTTCTGTTTCAAAGTCTTATTTTTGCATCGACTTATTGGCTAGAACAAACATCTTCGGATAAAATCTCATATTGTGTCGGTGGTTCAGAAGCACGAAAATCAAAACGGAAATTATTATGTCGTTCAATTCGGAACAAAGCTCATATTGATTATCATCATTTTTGCAAAACAAGCTTCTAAAAACTGATATATGTCTAATATTACAACATATACATATTATATATTACGATATGTCGAATATTATACAACACATACACATTATATATTACGGTATGTCTAATATTACAACATATACACATTATATTACAATATGTCTAATGTTACAACATATACACATTATATATTACGATAAGTCTAATATTATACAGCACATACACATTATATATTACGATATGTCCAATATTACAACATATACACATTATATTACGATATGTCTAATCTTACAACATATACACATTTATATATTACGATATATAATATATTACAATCATTAATAACCATAATTTGGTATATGCTTTTTGTGACCATAGGCATGGGTATTTTCATGACTAGCTTGCGGTTGCCGAGAGAAAAAATTTTACTAGACATGTTTTCAAACTTTAACACCAATAAAAACATGGAATGCATACTTGTTGTTGAATTATATTTGTTCAATTTGTGACGCTGCAACAAACTTTAACATGAACTTTAACGTGACGTGATGCGGCAACAAACGGGTCTTTTCTTTTAGCCCCCCATTCCGAATTTAGTCAATTTTCAAAATACAGGGCTCATTTTGGTATCGATCGATTCAACTCGATGAGGCGATTCAGAAAATACTCATTTTACCCACATCCCTGAAAATATTTTTTTCGATTTTTTGAGGTTCCAATGGTTTCTCTTGGGAACCCAAAATTTTTTTCTCCGGAATATGTTTATGTTGAGTACCGTTCGACTCGATTTGATAAGAGAAACCTGCTGGTGTGTATTTTATTGAAATCTATGCCATCGTTAGAAAGTTATGAGTGCCCAAGTAACCCTGAAGGGCGGAAATAAAATGCAGGCCATGCCGTTTTCGATATACTAAGCCTAAGCCTTAGTCTTAGCTTAAGCTAAGGTCCTTATATGAGACATACACTAAGGCTTAGGCTTAGTATATCGAGAACGGCATGGCCTGCATTTTATTTCCGCCTTTCAGGGTTTCTTGGGCCCTGATAACTCTCTAATGGTGGCGTATATTTCAATAAAGTACACACCAGTAAGTTTATCTTATCAAACCGAGTCGAACGGTACCCAACATGACCGTATTCCGAAGAAAATAATTTTTGGGTTAACAAGGGTCCTCAAAAAACCCGAAAAAATTCAGAAATGTGGGAAAAAGGAGTATTTTCTGAACCACCTCATCGAGTTGAATAGATTGATACCAAAATCAGCTCTGTATCTTCAAAATTGACCAAATTCGGGCTTGGGGCTAAAAGAAAAGACCCCAACAGACTAGTGCAAGCAAGTGAGTGTTTAAACCAACTGTTATTCTGACTTCATCCGGTCTAGCTGGTAGAATTCCGCTTGTCAATAATGATTACAGTTGAACGAGTCAAAGGCATCGGGAATAGCCACCCAGTTAGTTAATCCTTCTCTCACCAGGCTACCAAAAATGATTAAAATTTTAAGATGAAAATTTACGCTGATAAAAACGTTTAAAAAAATGTCGTCAGTAAACAGTTCAGTTGGTATAAATATTTTTTGATATTATATATTTAACATGTTGGTTTAATAGCTGTGTTTTATGAGCACTAGCACCACAATGGCCGTCTTGCAGCTCCATGAATGTTTCAGACAATCGTTCATTAATATCGTTTTTCTGGCAGACGCTTATAAATCATATTCTATCAGACGGCATTGATTATCGGCAGTACGCATGTAATCCGATCGTGATAAACTGCTTTTATGTTCGGTCTGAAAAGGATGCATTTTCGGGCGTGTTGAGGATAAAGGGACTTCTGGATTCGAGGATAATCGATGTCTTACTAGAAACAACGGGCCCTCTATGAAGCCGTGCTGTTTATAGTTAATGTTGACAGGGTTTTAGATTGTTGATCATTTTGATTATCCAATCTTTTCCTGTCGAAACATAGAAGTCATAAATCATACATGCTCAAGGTTCGAGGACCCAGGGGAGGTTTCTTGGGGCCTCGGTGGTGGCGTCGCGGGGGAATGGGGGCTGTGGTACCTTCAGGGCGTATGGTTTTGGCGCCTGGGTTGATTCAAGGGGCGCGTGGGGCGACACGTCGGGGAGTCAGCGCTTCACGCAGAGGTGTGGGAGCGGAAGGTGGGGATGCGATGCCTGAAGGGTGGGTATCCCCCATACTCACTATAAGTATGTATGGTCATATATGTAGGCGCTATGCTCAACTTTGGCTCCCAAGTTATAAAACTATTGATACATGCTTTGCTAAAAACAATATTAAGCTTTTGACGGTGGCAAAACACAGTAAATCGATGTGCTTTCATATTCATGTTTGTATGTTGTAAGCATGGTTTAAGTAAATGCGCATCGCAATCTGTTTTTCAGTTGTTAGAACACCAAATGATTCTTGCCTAACTTTTGCATGTGCCGTCAGCACGTATTGCAACGCATTGCGCAAACTAAGTGTCCAGCGTTAGGTATGTTTGTACGCGAGTAGTTATCGGCTCACTTTACGCGATTCCTTAAAGGAACCGAACAACAGCTCTGGGATGGCTCAGTGGTTTGCTCACGCCGTTCCCACCAATGCAATCGGTGTTCGATCCGTGGCGCAGTCTTTAATTTTGTCAAATACTGTGCGATACATAAACTATAATTATGGGCGTGAAAGAGTTACGCTAAAAACTTGGTTAATAAAATAATTTTTTCTAAAGCTTTGTCTTTTCAAATTTACGACGTCAAACAACATTTCAGCGCTTATTCTTAGAAACCAATTATGTTTTCGCGCAACAATATAAATAATTCTTTTTTATCAAAGCAATGTTTTAAAACCTCTAGCGTTATTAGTCAAGTTAGAGATAGATATATTTAACATAAATCATTGTTACACGAATTAAAATAATTCAAATATATTCAGCAAAATAACTCAGACCAACTGTAGTTTTCGCTTTTAGACTTGAGTGCGAAATGCGTTGGCTTAGGTTAAAACAAAACAAGACAAGCATCGTCATCTGAAAATTTACAGCAGTGAAAATTTGTAGCTGGTGAGAATCAATATTATTATTTCGTCCACAACAAATAGTCACATCGCTTTTAGCCCCTGAAACCTCGAGTAACTATGATATCAATGAGTTTAGAAATGCCGTTCTATTAAAATAAGAAATGCTTGAGCAGACCCATATATAAATTTGCTGTTTCTGCAGTGCCAAGATCGTAATTTGTAGGTAATCGATTGATTTTGGTATCCTTCAACTCTGTCCATGTGAAAAACTGTTTTCAATAAATTTTTTCGCCACCCCTATACCACATTATATACCTTTTAATGCTATTATTTATTAAACATTTTAACGGCTTCCAATAGTGTAATGGCTTTACCAGATCTACTTTCCAGAAAGAAACTCCATCTGACTATTTGAATTAATATGTATTTATGAATTTCACTTTTCAAACCTCAACATCTATTCTCTTTCATATGCATCTAAGAATTGGATTTAATAACTTTAAAATTATAATAATGCGCTAAGATTATATTATTGTTTGGCGACGAAAAAAATAAGTTTTTCTTATCAGTTAGTCGGTGAATTTGGCTATTGTACGAAGTCTTCATAAACCTAGTTTCTTTACAATTATACCAAATTACAAATATCGCAAAAATTGTTGGATTTTAACAATAATTGAATAAAACGAGAAAAAACATTAACAAGCAAAAGCAAAAACAGATTTTTCATGCCTAGATATGTAATAATTTTCCATCATGCTCGTCGTCACAAAATTTTAATACGAAATCGAGCAGATATTCGTTTGGACTGTCGGCGACACAAACTTCAGCTTGGACATACCCAAAAGCAGTAAAATGCACAAATTCATGACCATATCTTTGCAGCAAAATAGCGTAATAGATTATGTTTCTGTCCTATACGGCTGTGGATTTGGTGCAAAATTGTGTAATTTTCTAGCATTCAGTAGGTACACTGAAGGCCAAACAATAGTTAGGAATAATTACACAAGAATCGTTTATTTTCGTGCACGTGGAATAAACGATGATTGAGCCGAAAAGTTCCCATTTGTAAGCACCATATTTTCAATCTAAATAGTTTAGTTCCACATAATTAAATGACTTTTGTGTCGAAGTAAAATGCATTTTATAGTTAATATTACATTGTTCTTTGTTAGATGTATGTATGTTTGTGATAAAACATTTGCCTTGACGTGAATTATTGGCTTCTGTAATCTTTAGGTTATTATTCATTGACGTTAAAAATCTTCGAGAGGTGTTCTGTAAATGTTAAATGTGGTCTGTTTAATGTTTTGTAGTAATATTCATTACATCTGTACCATAAACTATTTTAAACGTTCAAAAGACATTTGCCTTCTTGACAAAATTTCAAGTTACATTTCAAAAGACTTCTAAAATTTCTAGACGAACTCCAAACCTTCTAAACTAGTTAAATTTCAAAAGAAAAGACGGTACTTTGCAAGACTTCATTTCTATAGTCTTCTTAAACATTTGTTTTGATCATGGCTATGTATTTTAATTTTTATACCGCTCCAACGTAATTTTATAAGCAAATCAAAGAGATAATAAGAATTAGCCGAATTTCAGTGCTGTGGGTTTATTCAGTGATATTATCCAAATCGATACAGTGGCCCTATTCGTGATTCTCATTGAAATCATATTTTGTAGAAAATCTCTATAAATTCAAATCAAAAATAGATCGGTTTCCTCTTGTAAGCAACTATTTTTGTGTGGCATGTGTTATTATCGTTCAGGTTTACCCTAAATAGCAAACATGCATTTGGCAAAAAAGTAGGTTTAACCCCTCTAGTTGCTGTACTCAGAGACGGTTACATCCATATTTACTTCCAAGTTACAGATAAAATTAACCGTCACCTAGGAATCATGAATAGATTGCAACAGATATTACTCCAAAAAGATATACCGTGAAAACTGCCAAGTTAGAAACCAATAGTTGTAAATTTTTCTGTTAAAGATATGCTATTCTGTTTCTTGGTTATCGCATTAATGCAGATTTTTATTACAACAATGGCTACAACAGCTCATGAACAAATGGGTGGATATCTCAAGTTTTTCACCGCATACTGAGAGAAGCGTTAACGGTGCGCATTATTAAAAGCATTTATTTGTATGTCTCTTTGACGGGTAAATGAGCTTCCAACTTTAGATATACAATCAAGTCGAATTTTATAGTTTCCGTCTATAACATGGTAATCGTTAAATGACTTGTTAATAATTTGCACAATACGGGTAGCCTGATTTATTGCAACGGCAGGCCTAATAACGAACCGAAAACATCTATAGCAATTGAATAAGAGAGCAAAAAATCAATTTTATAACAAAATCAACTTACAATCGTGGTTGTTTCCATAGCTTGAATATAATTGGTGGTATCTGGTTTAAATTTTGGCAGTAGGTCTACTTATAATCCACATACTACATCTTGTATATATATTCCTAACATCGTGTCAAGCTACGGAATAGATACATAGAAATACGCCATATTCGACAGCACGACCTTGGACCACATACTACATCATGTATATATTCCTAACATCGTGTCAAACTGCGGAATAGATACATATAAATACGCCATATTCGACAGCATGACCTTGGACCACATACTACATCATGTATATATTCCTAACATCGTGTCAAGCTACGGAATAGATACATAGAAATACCCCATATTCGGCATCACGACCTTGGACCATGATTCATATAAGTTTCGTCTTAATAATGGTTTTTTAATAGTCGGCTCTATTGGTCTCTATGCTTGTTCAGTCTTGTCGCATGCCTGTGCTGTTGAATTCATCCCAAGATTTTATCTGTGGCTACGATATAAGAGGTGACATCATTTTCTGGACAAAAATCAACCAAGCTTCGGGCTTCGTCTGTCTTGCCAATGTTGAAAAGCAATGGCGATAAACCCAACAGTCTCAGCATAGCATCTTGTATATATCGTTCCCACGCACTGTTACCCGAGTTTTTGGCCAGGTATAGTGGCTCCAAAGTCGTAACTGCGGATATCTTTTTGGGTCAAATCTCTCACAGTACACCGCAAGTGTACTACTATCTGTACAGTTTGTACTTATTCACAATCGAGTCGACGTGAACAATTGTGCCTTTTATGGTATATATGCTTTTATAAATATGACCTAAATTATATCCATTTATAGCCAGTTTAACGTGGCCTAGATTTCGTAACGTCCTGATTAATTATTAAGATCGCACGCAACTTCAGTCAGCTACATAAACAAACCAATACAGAACAATAATGTAAAAGATATTTTGTACTCAATTAAGAAGTATTTGAAGTAAATAGTACCATTTCCGAAGTGCTATATGACGCAACGTAAAACGGTCTTTTCTTTACTCTTCCTCCCACCCTTCCCCTAAACTGGTCAATTTTGAAGCTAACTTTGGCACCATTCGACTCAGCCAGGACGATCTGGTTCAGAAAATAACCCTTTCCGGTAGTGTTATATTTTATGACAAATAAATTAATTTTTTTGTTTACCCCTGCTACTCATAATTTTCCAAAATATTTGTGTTCTCTATAAATGTTTAATTTTATATCTTTTTGGAACCGTACAAAAGGAGCCGAGTCGATTTTGAAAAATAGCGAAATCGGTTCACGGTTTATATAGTTACTTTGGGTGCCAAGTCTGCCATTGGGCATTAAAAAATCGAAAAAAAATTATCATAAACTGGCTGAAATAGATATTTTCTGAGCCAGCTCGTCCTTCTGAGTCGAATGTTACCAAAATTATGTCTGTAACTAAAAAATCGCCTATTTGGAACTGGCTTGAGGGGACGTTAACGGAACAGACCCAGTTAAAACATATATCCCAGTTCATTATGTTATACCAATCTTGTGTTAATCAGGCATCCATTTATACGACAACTGCATAATTTTGGTTTAAAAGTGCACTCAGTTCATGTGTGAGCCGCGCGATCATTTGTTTCATTTTGAGCGCTACATTTCTGATGTCGATTAAGCCGATTAAGGAAATTATTGTTACAAAATGAGTCATTATTTCCGATTTTAAATTTATGATGTTGAAGTAACGCAAAGCTGACTATTATGCCGCTTCCTGTATCATGTTGACTGTCGGCAATTGTGTCGCAATCGGTTTATTTTTTTCAAGCCATTATGGCTAATTGATTAGTTTAAACAATATTCGGAATTGCAGTTTAGCATCGCTAAACGATTGACTTTACACGCTTGGTTTTAGCTACATATTTAACAGCGAAGGTTTTACGCTTTCTTCGGCAACCGGGCGACCCGTCCTGGGAAGACGGATGGTCGCTGCGCATGAATGGATTAACGAGATTCCTACTGTCCCTATCTACTATCTAGCGAAACCACAGCGGTGGGAACGGGCACCGCGAATTCGGCGGGGAAAGAAGACCCTGTTGAGCTTGACTAGCTCGGGTACCTTCAGGAAAGTTCGGCATTGACCATGTATGGATTTGACCTAGCCACTGAACTATTTCGGAGCAGTTGTTTGCATTCTTTAGAAAAATCCCAAGGTGGGCGTGTGACAATGCGCACTACACAACGACCTAATTTCATAGAAAGCTAGCTTCATTGTATTGTTGAAGTTGTTATGATAAGACAATGTGGACTGAGAAAAATAAATAATTTCGATAGCTCGAAACATTATTATGAACCACGTCTTTGTATTTATTCGTTGAAAACAGTTGTTTATAACTCTAGACAACCCATGCTTGGACGTATTATTATGCACCACGTCTTTGTATTTATTCGTTCGAAACAATTGTTTTGTAACTCTTTAGACAACCCATGCTTGGACGTATTATTATGCACCCCCGGACGTCCCTTTTTTGTATGGGGGGGGGGGGGTTATTCGTTGAAAACAGTTGTTTATAACTCTAGACAACCCATGCTTGGACGTATTACTATGCGATACGTCTTTGTATTTATCCTGATTTGAAAACAGTTGTTTATAACTCTACACAACCCATGCTTGGACGTATTACTATGTCACCACGTCTCTGTATTTATTCGTTGAAAACAGTTGTTTATAACTCTAGACAACCCATGCTTGGACGTATTATTATGCACCACGTCTTTGTATTTATTCGTTGAAAACAGTTGTTTATAACTCTAGACAACCCATGCTTGGACGTATTATTATGCACCACGTCTTTTGTATTTATTCGTTGAATGCAGTTGTTTATAACTCTAGACAACCCATGCTTGGACGTATTATTATGCACCACGTCTTTGTATTAATTCGTTGAAAACAGTTGTTTATAACTGCCAACAACCCATGCTTGGACGTATTATGCTTCGATTTTTTGTTAGCTTATTTTGAATATTCGGGGTTTTCGTACATTTTGCTTCATTAATTAAATATCTATGTATTTACCAATATGTGTTAAATAATTAATTTCGCAGCCTCTTGGATCCGATGGTACGCAATGTATAAATCTTAACGGTTAACACCATTTTTCATCGTTGAATTCATAAACATAAAGTATATATTCACTTCAATGACAAAAATATCTATGTATTTACCAATATGTGTTGAATAATTAATTTCGTAGCCTCTTGGATCCGATGGTACGCTATGCATAAATCTTTAACGGTTAACACCATTTTCATCGTTGAAATCATAACCATAAAGTATATATTCACTTCAATGACAAAAATATCTATGTATTTACCAATATGTGTTAAATAATTAATTTCGCAGCCTCTTGGATACGATGGTACGCAATGTATAAATCTTAATGATTAACACCATTTTCATCGTTGAAATTATAAACATAAAAGTATATATTCACTTCAATGACAAAAATATCTACTGTATTAACCAATATGTGTTGAATAATTAATTTCGTAGCCTCTTGAATTTGATGGTACGCAATGTATAAATCTTAATGATTAACACCATTTTTCATCGTTTGAAATCACAAACATAAAGTATATATATTCGCTTCAATGAAAAAATATCTATGTATTTACCAATATGTGTTAAATAATTAATTTCGCAGCCTCTTGAATATCAAATGGTACGCAATGTATAATTCTTAATGATTAACACCATTTTCATTTGTTGAAATTATAAACATAAAGTATATATTCACTTCAATGACAAAAATATCTATGTATTTACCAATATGTTGAATAATTTGATTTCGCAGCATCTATCAATACGATGGTACGCAATGTATAAATCTAATAATTAACATTTCATCGTTGAAATTATAAACATAAAGTATATATTCACTTCAATGACAAAAATATCTATGTATTTACCAATATGTGTTAAATAATTAATTTTCGCAGCCTCTTGGATACGATGGTACACAATGTATAAATCTTAATGATTAACACCATTTTCATCGTTGAAATTATAAACATAAAGTATATATTCACTTCAATGACAAAAATATCTATGTATTTACCAATATGTGTTGAATAATTAATTTCGTAGCCTCTTGGATCCAATAGTACACGATGTGTATCATAAAATCTTAATTATTAACACCATTTTCATAGTTGAGATTATAAAACATAAATTATATATTCACTGCAATGAAAAAAATATTTTTCTTAAAAATATGAAAATTTCAAACCTTGAATCACCAGCCTAATATATTTAGAAATTTTTGTAAATCGCTTTACCAGCTAAAGGCTGTAAAGATTTCTGTTTTTACGCTACATTTTCTTCTTTCATTTCGAAAAATTTTATCAAGTTGGATACCTTTTCAAGTGCTTGTCTATAAAAACCAAATGACGATAAAAGCTGGTTGCTTGAACGCGATGTATTGCCGTCAAAATTATTGTTTCTAAACAGTCGTTTATTTCTGTCAATCTTTCTATCAATAATTACAATATGCTAGGCAGCTCATGATACCTCAAGATCCATATTTGAGTGTGAACTATCTCTGAAAGAGGTTAGTCATGACGTTATCCGTTTTATATAACTAACCAAGTATATACTTAATTTCATTATTAGTACCTTCATCAATGTAGTCAGTTTTAGAACTAACACTAACACGAAACTCAACTGATAAATTCAATGTCTACTAATTGTTAGATTGTAAAATAGTCGTGCAACAGGACTGACTTAGCCTTACAATATTGAATAGGCTGAATAAATCAAATATAACAATCGAATATTTTACAGTTACACTAAGAGAGCAATAC
>JASANE010013463.1:0-13225 GCA_030248225.1 Trileptium ribeirensis | reverse complement strand
TTTCACCACCAAATTTTTCTTTTTCTTTTTCATAAAGGCCGCCCCCACGCCGCCCTGGTATTCCCTGTCGCCCTCGGCGTGGCATATGAGCGTATGAGTACGTAAACTAATATATGTCCTACTATATATTATATATACATATAAAGTAGCT
The DNA here is from genome assembly GCA_030248225.1 of Trileptium ribeirensis. Classification (NCBI taxonomy): domain Eukaryota; kingdom Metazoa; phylum Nematoda; class Enoplea; order Enoplida; family Thoracostomopsidae; genus Trileptium; species Trileptium ribeirensis. The sequence goes on along the minus strand of JASANE010013463.1, from coordinate 13,074 downwards.
ATGTAATTTCCTCACTTAATTAAAACCAACTTTAATAATATATAATATTACTTATTTATATAATTCCCCTAAATAACCCTACCTTTCCCCAATCCCCTAAATTTTAATATCCTTTTCCCCTTACCACCCCTATTCATATATCTACCCCACCCCTTTCCCACCTCTCTATTTTCCATAAATTTCTATTTTCCAAAATTCTCATTTTTCTCCAATTTTTTTTTATTTTACAAACATCTCCCATTTTCTAAATACTTAACCCCCATTCCTCAAATTCCCAATTTCAACTCCCCTACCTACCCCCTTCAACATATTAAAGCTTTACAATCCCCCTCTCTCTACTTTTCTCAAACCACACCCCAACTTTCTACCCATTTTCCCTTTTCAAATTTTTCATACAAATTTCATTTAAATTTCATATAATATATATATTATATTCGCGGCAAGCGCGTGTATTGTTAATACAGTACAGGGTACTGTTGGTTGCGCCTATGTAGCGATATTATTATCACTAATTATTTACTTGTTCTTGTGTTGAATTTTGGATTATGTAGTGACGTGATTATGATGGTTGTACTTTTTAGGTTTAGTTTAGTTACCTAGCTAGGAGTTGAGACGTGGCCTGTATGAGTTTAGTTGTTATAGTTTAGCTCGCGATTGGCGTGGTTAGCGCGGTTATTATGGTGTTAGAGCTTCAGAGGTATATTATAGAAATATTGCTACGTTAGCAGTGAAGAGCTAGCTAATTTTTTTCCTTTCTTTCTTGTCTTTCTGGCTATTTTCCCAGAGTATTAGAATGTTTATAGAGTTTGGACATTTTCTAGTTCTTGTTCAAAAGCGTCCAAAGCTCGTTGCGCCATTGGGCGAAGTAATTAGTGCTGTCATATACTAAATCAATTTAATAACTTATTAACTTTCAATTGGGTTTTGTTTTCTTATTTCGAACTGGTTTATAATACGTCAGATATATGTATTTGAAATGTCCGCCAGTATATTGCACGCTGAATCAAGTCTGCGTTCGTTAATGTTTGGAATGACTAATGGTGGATTAACTCCTGGTAGTATTGGTTATTTTTTTGGCTTTCTTTTCTTCTTGCACGTCAAGCGTGGCATTGATGGATCTGTGCGGTCAAATATTGACGAGCGTTATTAAGTATGTATAATATCTGCCAATGTGGTTCTGCGAGATATCTCGGGTCACGCATTGTCCGTTTCGAATATTATATTTAAAATTAGCGTAAACCCATTGTAAACGCTGCGCATCTCTCTATTTGTCGCCCCAGACGTGTTTAAGAAATATTGAACATTGTATGCATACGATTTTTCTGGATTTTTCTTCTTCCACTTTTAACTCTCGGAATAGCATTTCCTTTTACGTCACTCTATCAGGTGTTTTCGTGAAGAATTCGGAGAGTATCTAAAATACGTAGGGTGTCCGGAGAACGAACTGCGTGGTGACTCCGTTTTGAGACGGGACATGTTCGAATGCTAGAAATACAGATCGTTTGACCCGGTGGATTACCATCTGGTGTAGCATTTGTAAAACGACGTTGTTGTGTCCTCTTGTGTAGTGCCGTAGCGTAAGAGATACGCGCTCGGAATAAACGTACTTCATGCTGGTATGGTTTTGCACGTGGTGGCTTAGTATCGCCTCAGTGGTTAGATGTACTGTTACAAGCCGGCACTGTTCATTCCGGTACTAGTCAGTAAACATTGTACTATTCGGGTGTTGTTGCTGTTATAAAGACAGAGCGTCATAAAGGGATACCCTCGAACAGTTGAGCCGCTAGCTTGTGAGTTCATCAAAGTCAGAACACTAAAGAAACTAAACTATCACCACTTTCCTGGAACGCCAGACCACGAGCTCGCGCACCCCAGCTGCTCGTACGTTATTTATTGGTGGCCTAATCTGTATTTTTCGCGTGTTATAGTAGCGACTGGGGGTCGGAGCGTCGCGTAAGCACAGAGCTACACCGCCGTTGAAAAAGATTAAGCTCCGACACAACGCACGATAAAATATTAGAATACTGTTATCACGCCCATAGATCACTTGCGGCATTGCTTTGATTACCATATCAAAATAACGTACTCTTCTCAGTGCTCGTTCGACAAACCTCCGCACTATTTCCTAGTACCATATTTTAGCTCACACAGGCTTCGCACTGGTTTTTCAATAACGACTGCTTGAGCTCTCATAAGCAAAAACAGAAGTAACCTCTTTAGTACCAGATTAATTTCAGCTCACGCTAGTACTCCACCGGTTTCCTCGCACAGTTTGACTCCAATTATTGTACAGTCTGACGTTCACTTTCACGGTGCACTGCGGCCACTGATTTCGGTGTTCGCGATAATCCCTATCTAGTACTTTGATCTTTTAAGTTTATATAAAGCTAGCAAGTATTGGCCTATTCCTTAACCTTAAGTTATCACAGCTAATGTATAAGGGGTATACTTGAGCGATAGTGGTTCCGATTTAGGTTACTTGTTACTATATTACAGCCCTTGCGGGTTGACACAATGACATCGGACGGTAGCCACTATGCGATTATCTGAGTACCTGGACCTAAGCCTTAGATATACACTAGTAGTGCCAGCTATGCTACAGTTACTAAAACTGTACGGTAGCGGTCGACTACTGTGCAGTTGAAGTTTCTCACTCCATACGTCCTACCGGACGGGGAATCGTATGGGGAGATTCCTGCCCGAAGGACACCGGGCCAGAAACAATCGCAATTGGGAACTACGGTAGCTCGAGGAGGTAGTCGAATCCTCGTCCCTTACTCATCCGGTCTTCTCAAGAATAGTACTACTGACACTAGGGTCCGGGCGGTTGCCACAGGGCACCAGTAGTACTACTAATTAATTCTGAACCCACCATCACTCTCGCCTGGAATGTTTCTCACTCGACACTGGGGCCGAAATTTGTAAGCTATTACTAACCCTAGTATATTCTATTACCTATCGCTCCTAGTAAGCTTTATTGCCACTGTTCGCAGTTTTTCTTTGGAAAGTAGTATTATTAAATAAATAATAGCTGGATAAGGATGCTTAATTGTGTCGTTGATCGCAGCTCTCAGATATACTGGCTCCTTGTTTCACTCTCTCCTGTAAAAAATCGAACCACTATTCCCGGTATTCTTTACGCTCAGTAATAAAAACGATTGCGTAACGATATCCTAGCAAGGAAACCCGAGTATAGGCTTTTCCGGATTTAGAATTGCTCGTCCACTGGGCTAAGGGCCGAGTGTAAGCACCTTTCCAGTTGGACAGCTACCGCACTATAATCGGACAAGAAGGCCTCAGTACGCTCCTTCAGCATACGCAGGGTTTCTGCCAACACACGAAGCCATAATAAAACAAAAATCGAAAACTATACTATTGCTACGTAACCGATCAAAAACTTAAAAGTCAAATCTATGTAATTCTCCATTGTTTCAGAAACATGTACTGCATTCGTCGCGATCTAAACCAAGACTGAACTAGAATGAAAATTGAAAGTAAACATAGACATAGCTAATAATTAAAACTGATGAAAAAATATGGAATTAGTTTTAAAATTTTAGAGTTTCGATAAATCTAACCTTTGGGGGAGCGATATAATAGATATTTTGGTGAGAAATAACAAAAATTGGAATTTTAGCCCCGGGAACCCTTTGGTAGCCTACTAAAACTCGGACAAATAGATTAGTAGAACAATAATTGTTTCTATATTAAATATTTCATTCGTGTTTCCACGTAGCTATGTCATTAAAGCATATTTCATTGTGCATTTTTCTTGATTGTTCATTAATCTTCATCCTATTCCAAATCTTCCACAAAACCCTCTAAATTACCTCCTATACCATAAATTCCTCTTTATCTTAATTTTCAGTCTGTTACTTTTCCTTATACTGCCTTCCCCAACATGTTCGGAATATTTCAATTTCCCCTCCATTTGTTATCCTTCAAAACCCCTCATAAAACTCACCTTTCCTTTCAAAACTTCCACAATTTAATTTTTTACACTACACCAGATTTTCCGCAGCCAACCATACATACCTTTCCTTCACTCGTAAAACTTTTTCTAACACACCAACCTTCTCAACTACTTCCTAACAATTTCCCAATGTTCTGCAATCCCATATTGTTCTGGTGCGCACTTCAAATGTTTTCGTCAAATTTGTTAAAATGTTTTCATATAAAATATTATGAGTTGCATTTAATAGTTTCGTTGTTGTACATTGGCTTGATTCGTGGCAGAGATAGGATGGTGGTGCGGATTAAGAGTGTTACGTGTGGTTGTGTTTAGCAATTGGATTTTACAGTTTCACGTTCTGTTTTGTTTTGCAAAGTTGGAATCGCGTTAAACCGACAACCTGCTAATTCAGAACACACAGGGACCCTAGGTATAACGGCCAGCTGTGGCGCAATTTTTGTGAGGTCCAGCTTTTAGGTTTCCTGTGGAGATAACCTGTGTGCTCAAAAGCAATCTTGTAACTCGGTAGTGGCTCAACAAAATTTCTACGAAAAATCGGTATTTTGGATTTCCTGTTTCAGTTTGAGATACCCTTTCTCATTGGTCCCTGTCAGCAAACATTACCTGCCTTTACAGAACAAGAATTCTAGTGCTTACGGCGAGCGAAAATATGGTACTGCTTTTTGTAATACGAATGGGCGGTGAAGTTCGAAGATTTGGATCGTGGAAATGGTAGCAGAGTTTCTTCGGCAGCGCCTCACAACGAACGTTTAGGAAAGGCAACAGGCTGTCTTTGTAAATATTTTGAAACATTTCACGGAGCACACTGAACAGTACGTGCGATTTCGGCTAAGAATACGCGATTCGGCTCATTCTGTAATTTAGCGCTAGGGTCTTTTTGTTGTTACCAATCGAGAATAAATGTTCTTTATAAAACGTGCCGCCCCTCAGGGTAATACTTGGGTCCGAATTTCCACGGAAAGCACAACGAATTCAGCCGGCTTTGCCATATTGACGGCGTTGGTAAAAACTTTACGGCACCGCTGACAAGCACGGCTGACTTGCTCTAAGGCAAATACCAGTAAAACACGGATCGGGAACACAGTACGAAACATGTACGCTGTTTTATATAACTCGCACGCTGTGTAATTGTTATAAAAAAACTAGGGTAACAGACTGTTTATAATAAAACATTCTAAGTATTGCAGCTTCACATTACACCGTCAATTGATCCTCAGTTTCAAGACGAAGAGACCCGACCCGACTGACAAAGCACGGTTGATAGCCGACGATAATCTGGTGGTCAATAAAAAAGTCCAACATCCCACATCCCACTCCCTAGTACGATCTCCATGTTATATAAAAAATTTTTCGTTTGTGATTAGCGATAAGACTGCGGAAACGACAGGATTGTCGAATATTGCAGCCTACTACCTGGTACGAAGTCGTGCAAAGATTGTGTACTGCATAAGAGCGCCTGCTTGCGGGTCCAACAGCATGAGATCGTGGGTTCCAATAATACTTCTGCCCAGCACTTCCGCCGGTCATTTTGGAAATACGTTCATCTACAAACTTCTAGCGCTAGGCATAATGAAAAATGTATTACGTAACAGGGATGTGGAAAGTTTAGCTGGGCTGGTACTAGAACAGACAATTTTCAACTTTTGGATATGCGAGCGAGCGCTCTTCCGACTGAGCTATGAGTGACCGACATCAATTTTAAGTCGTGATATTCGACAATCTTCGTTAAACTTTAACCCTTTATGACTCGTTCACTATAAGTTGGGTGGAGCCTGACTTAGGCTTGTCCTGCTGTCAAAGTAGATTCAATGAATATTGCTTTTGAATATCGCACGAGCTAGCTATACGTTTATTTGCAGTCGTATGCAGCTCTTTGGAAAATCCGTCTAGTCTAGGCTAACTATATAGCATAGGCTGTAGGGTCCCGGCGGACTGGTTTATGCGGTTAATATTTTGAATTATACTATAACGGTAGAAATTCAAATTTTAATAGATTCCGAGGTGGTAAATTCAAATTTCGGTAGCTCTACATCGTGAAAAGCTTCAAATTTTGGTTAAGTTCAATTTTTGATAGACGCCATGGAAAGAGATTCAAATTATGGCGCGTCTTTTATCTACTGTCATTTGAGACTCTATTGGACAAAATTCATAGTCAGCGCAGACTGTTAATGCAAATCCTCGCAGTCACATCAGGCACTTCTAGGTGTCCGGGTGACTAGAAAAGATATGTGTGGAAACGGTGTGTGCCTGATGAGACTGTTGGACAACTTATAGTCGTTTTGTACACAATTTCACCTGAACGCCACGTTAGTTCTTCGATTCACATTTGCCAGCGCGCGCATTGCAACACGAGCATTGCATCTGTTTACGCGTGTGCTATTATTCGATAGCTTTGTGAGGTTTCCTTAAGGAATCAAGCAATACCTCACAAATAGCATAATGACTAGAGTGCGAAGATCCAGGTTTAGTTAGTTGCAGAGGCAAAAGTTTACTCAAGACTGTGCAAAATACACAGTGGTTTTAGAAGGAAATGGTTAAAAAACCAAATTGAAATAACAAACACTGACAGCAAATATTTGGCTGTAATAAATAAGCCTCATCAGCGATTTTGTTATATTACTTGGCTTCACCTTTCGTTGGAAATTTTGCCCAGGAGACGGATCGGGATTCCCTACTTCATAACGGAGGAACAGTGCCGAACTTCCCATGGGATATAGTGCGTCGTTCCGGTTTATTTGTGTGCAGTTAGTGTACACCGTAGCCAGTATGGTCAGCAAGAATGCACGATGCTCCATTACCGTGCAAAATACACATATGATGTGGTCGTCGTGCAATGGTTCTAACCGTAGCACAGGCGAATGAAGCACCACTAGCCAAGGCAAACATTAATGCAAATGCAAATGCCATCTCTATTGCTACCCGGTGGAGTATATAATGATAGGACCTTTGCTTGCAGGTGTGCAGTGAAAACGTCTAAGTTTGCCACGGTTATAACCTAATTTTATATTTTATTACAAGTAACTGTTTACTCCACTTCTTAATGCAATGGGTGACGTATCTGCAGAGATTTGGGATAGTTTTTATGTTACTCAAAGATAGAGAAATGGATACAGACATATAATGATATACAATTCGTACATATTAGCATACACATATTTCGGCAATATAATGAATTTATCTTCAGTGAATCAATGTTCTAGTGAACAATCTTGTAATCTTCGTTTCTTTGACAAAATCAGCATATAACTTTATTCCAAAAGAACAGTTATATTTGAGGCTTACTACTGCGTAAGATCGTTTATCTATTAGTCTAACAACGTTATTTTCGGGCAATTTTAGTCAACTCTGAGTTGCCATAAAACTAGGATCCAAAATGCTTCGTAAACATAAAATATTTAAAGTTTCGACCAGGAAAATGAGTTTTTTGATTGCGCCATATTGTCAATTAGTATATAAAGTTATATAACTTGTTAAGCACGGTTGATTTAACTATTTGATGCCTTCATTATTTAGGCATGTTATCTCCTGAGATTAATGCGGCATTTACGTAATAAGGGACCCCCGATGTCAAAGTTTTGTCCCCAATAGTCTACACTAGACCGTCCAGTGGTATAAGATACATGCCACCACTATATAAAAACAGATGGTGTATGAGACACCACTAACTTAACTATAGTGTGAAGATCTGCCTATTGTTTTAGCGACGGTGTTAAGGACATCATACCTATTATGCACATTATATAAAGGGCGTTAATAGAGCATGGTGTAGCTAACATAATATATTTTTAAAAATATCCTATGGTGTCTACACCATGCCATTATCGATAGTACAGTACGCATGTGTACTATCTTAAAACACCACCATATAATTGATCGTGGCAGAGACACCCAGGGCAGACAAAACTTTCACATGGTGGGTCCTTTATAACGTAAACGCCGCATAAGGCATTGCGCAAGGCTCAAATTTAGCAACAAATAGTGAAAGGTTACATTTTGAAGGGTAATTGCATCTATAACGTTTCGATTATTGTAATTGGCGCTAATTTATGGCCCCAGCGTAATAACTCTGATTGCATTAGTAAGGTTCTCATTGTATAACCGTTTTGGCTTGATTTTCGTCGTTCTTCTCACTGCCGTTGTAGTCCCGCTTGCCGCAGCTGTCTCTGGTCTTCGTTTCTCATGGCAACTGGGATAATGGCCTCAATGACAATTATAACAGCGATGGCAACTATGATAAATCACGTGTATTGAGCCAACGTAAAAAGTTACGGCAATGAGTGAAGCTTGCGGAATTCCATAGACTGGTCTGTCGATAATAAGGCTCTGAAATCAATGAAAACGTATAATATCGCCAAGATCTTTTGGTTACAAATACATACTGTTTAAAAGGATTTATAACATTAAACATACGACGAAATATAACTAAGTCAATATTTGAAGCATAGCACCAACGATGACGATGGAAAACTCAAATTTTAAAGACATTTGCAAATTCTCTGTTGTGAAGTCATTTTATCATAATAGTAATTTGTTTTTACGTTATTCATAGCTATTTTTTCGGTTCACTTTATTTTAGGTTGCGCTGAATATTGCAAAGGTGTACTAAGCCGAACTTGTAATTATTGTATGCGAATGTCTTAAATAATCTTTATAAATAATTAGCACTTTTAAATAATAAATAGTACTTATAAATAATGTAATTTAGTTGTTTTTCCAAGATTTTATGATATATTGTTACGAGTGATTGCTCGGTACTCTAGCAATTTAGCAGTGAATTTTTAGCTAATTTAAATATACAGTCCATGTTATAGGTTCCAAAAATCAACGACTTAAGGAGGGACAGATGGTTCCTGGGGACGTAGATGCTTTTGGCGAGGCGAAGGGTAGTGGTGGTGGGTGGCTACTTGGAGTAGGCCTGAAGGGTAACCAGGGTTCTCCCAGTCTGTTCAAAATTTCCTCATAGTTTTCTACTTTCCTAATTTTCCCTTAACCTTTTTCCGCATGAGTTGTGAATTTCGTATAGTGTTGACTTTTGTCGCGACGGAAGATTGCACCTAGACCGTTTTGGCGAGATCCTTGTGTATTAGCCACTACTCTATTTAGAATCTTTTGCTGGGCTCCTTAACAACAGCGTATGTGCAAACTCACGCCGCACGACAAACCCTGTTAGCGCAAACCCTGCAAGCTGAATACACGTTGTTACACAGGTCTGACTCTACGTGGGGAAAAGGTTAATTGACCGTTAGTCTAAATTTTGTTTAACTCTTGTCCGCATGAATTATTGTGCATCTCGTACCACGTTGAAGAAATTTTTGCCGCGGCGGGGTATTAAACATAGATCGTTTTGGTGGGAGCCCTGTATGTTACCTACAGCGCTATTTTGGATTTGTTTCTGGGTTGGAACTTCGCACAGCGAGCAAGCAACAAGGCACGCGCAAACGTAAGCCGAACGACAAAGTAAGCGCATCGCGTCCCAATGCACGCTATTACGCACGTGTTATAATCTGCGCGGCAAACGATAAATATTTTTATAACGCTCGTTTGCTTTATTTTTATTTGCTCGTTTGCGAAAATAATGTGCGCGAGGGTCAAGGAGTTGAATAGGAGAGCGGAGTTCCAAGGGGGTCTAATATCTCTGAGGAGGGCCGACCACTAAGAGGTAATTTCCCCATATTGCATAATTTCTTTATAATAATAAGGAGAACACTTTTATTTGGCTTTAACAAGAACAACTGTATAATAAAGAGCTTTAGTTCGCTGGTGGCACAAGAATTTATAGCACAGGTCGCTCAGATGTGTAATAAAAGATTTCATATGTAAACGAAAATAATCCATGCACTACAAGTTTGCGAGGAATTTACAAGGTTTGTTCAGCTAATGAATTAATATCGTGCTTGAGGATTGCGCAATATCTCAGCCTCACTAACGAGAAATTTATTAAATTTATCACGTTATGTATACCCATCGTATTATAGCTAGCTTTTAGATACGGCAATAAAATGGTACGACTTATATCCATACGAGCCCGTATAATGTTATGAGCGAGTCGTGTTACTAATAACCACAATATGGCAACAGCTGCATCAAATACTGCTCAACGCGTTCGAAACTGTTGGCCAATTGCAATTACCTGCCAACTTCCGTGGTTTTATAACTAAATAGCTTTTGTCCGAAAGCGCCGGTGTTTTTATTGATTTATGTGAGTAATTAGTGCCCATACCGGGAACAGAATTTTAAACTTCCCACAGCAGTATGTACTCAAACTAGCATTAGTATGGCGTGTTTGTTTATTCGTTGCTTGATTTTTATCAAGGTTTTTAGTTGGGCACTTTTGGTATTACTCTATAAACTTTTTTCAATAGAGATGTTAACGACAACTGCAAACCGTTAGCTGTTACTAAAACAAAATTGTATGCCAAATTGGTTTTCATGGGGTGTACATCCTAAATTCTACGCAAATTATTTAGTTTCAAAATTACAAATTTCCTGTTCTATAGAACGCTAAAATAAGCTGACTCTATGATAGTTTAATCCTACTTACGTTCCTAGACATTATCTATATACCCTATTGTTTTGTGTTTTGTTCGCTAAATTCGGCCAAATACACAATTTTGTATTAAATCTACAACGCTATAGAAAACATCCATGACCCATGGTAGTATTGTGTAGCATTACCTTCGCTATTTTACTTTATTTACTTTTTTGGCTAGTTTACTTTTTACTGTCGGTCCGAAGGTCCGCTTCCCAATTTTACTAAAATTTTACCCCATTTTTGCTTACTGTTACTAAAAATTTTCTAGCGGCGAAGGTGAGAAGCCTTCAGTGGTAAATTTGGCTGGAGGTAAAGATGTAACCCTATCGATATCTATGTTTTTACTGCTTTCGATTATATCCAAACTAAAGGTACAACACCGACGGTCCAGGCGAATTTCCATTCGTTTTGGGATCACATTTTGTGTGCGTTATTGTATAGCTGCCAAACTAAGTAAAACTTCGACGTCGGCGATCCAATCGATTAGCTGTTGGTTTCCTAATTATTATAACTTGTGGTAGTTAATATAATGGCTATTTTGTTTCATACTTACGGTTCTAGGATTTCTAATTTAAGTTGTGCTTTAACATTTTTCAAATGAAGTGACTTACAGTAAATTTTACGGTAGTAGGGATTTCACCGACTGAGCAGCTTTTTGTGCATTATACAGTAAAACTATAAGTTCAATGTACAACTGGGCTAAGTCGAAAAACTTGTCAATTATCTAATCCCTAACTTAATACCAAGTAAAGAAACTACATATTATGCTTACCAGCGCTGTTCCATGCTGCTGGCACAACTACTCTAAAACCATCCAGCCGAACCAAAAATTTAACAACTAGCCGCCCAACGCCATCCGTCGCAGCAATTATATACCACCTTTAACAATCGCTATTCACTGTGATTCGCATATTTTTCATTTATTTAAAATTAATTTGAAACACAGTAACACCGTAATCGCATTCCTCCGCCCTCTAAAAGGCCGGGGCTTATGGAAGTCAGGAAGCATAGTGAGTACGCGATAAGAAATTATCAGCATACGTCTAAGCAGAAATGTAGAACAGGCAGATAGATGGTTGACATAGTGTCGAACTTGCAGAAGGCAGACGAGAATGTTTGAAAACATACAGCGGTTTATAAATACTGAGCGAGCATGAGCAAACCGAAGCTCATATCGTAGTTCCGAAAGAAGACGAAGAGCGAAATAAAGCACTGGTTAACGGAAACAAAGATATCATGCATCAAATAGCAAGAAAATCAGTGTTTAATCACTGACCGTTGTGCAAATATTTGAAGGAGAAGTACCAAAGTGAAATTACCGCTTCATTATTTATGAATTTTACAATCTCTTCTATGGAGCAAGTGGAAACGGGAACTAAGAGAGATCATGTGGACATAAAAATAATATCATAGTATAATAATATATCACCCGAAGAAAAATTAGCTCTAGAAGTTGCTTAGTTCTATTTGCGACGAGATCTGAAATGTTACCGACCTGAAAATTAATTTTCAAGTCTATGCCAGTTGTAACGTTCTCAGAAACTGGAACATTTACGCGAGCAATATCGTCAGTCTCAGAAGTCCCTGGTGATGCTAAGTTTGAGCGTGTAAAATAAGGTTCATAAAAGCGCTTCAAGCGCGTGACATTGATTCGGAAACTAGGTTTATCTCAGAAGTCATATAGTCAAATCAGAGCAATAGTTGGGGTTGCGTCTAGAATTCTATAGGGACCTCTCCACTGGTGTCCCAACAATGCAGTTAAGCCTTTAGCTTATTTTAGTCTGAAAAGTAGAACTCGGTCTTCAATAGCAAAAGCGTATTTTTTGGTATTGGGGTCGTAGTATGATTTTTGTTTGGTTGTTACTTGATGTTGGATTTTAGTGCAGTTTCCCAAGCAAATGATAATTTTTTTAGTTACATCACTATAGTTCTGCTCATTATCAATGATTTTGTGTTAGGAAATAATGCGATGTCAAACAGAAAGTAAGGATCTCGCCCGAATAGTAAGTAGAAGGGGCTTTTATTGGTAGATTCCTTGACACTAGTCCTGTATGCAAAAATTACAAATGGGAGGTATTCATCCCAGTCATTTTGCTGTGCATTAGTACACATAGATAGCATGTTTGACATCGTGTGATAAAACCTTTGTACGACCCCATCACGCTTGGGATTGAAAGATGTTGTGTTGACTTTGGGTGCGTTTAGTAGAATGCAAACTTCTTTAACAACGTCGCTGAGAAAGTTAGTTCCACGATCATTAGGCAGTTGTTCAGGTGCCCCGTGGACACACATGAAGTTCTGTACAATAAGTTTAGAGATAGTATCAGTGTAATAACCGGTGACGCAGCTGCATGGCGCAACTTCCTAACACCATGCCCATACGACCCCGGCTATCGTAACCTCAAGGGTGGACCGCGACCACTAAATTTTGAACCTATTCTTGGTCAGACCCAAGAAGTTACGCAGCTTAGCAGGCCGCAGGCGCGCTTCACGGGGTGTGTTCGGACCCCGCCCGAAGGGTTGCGCACGTGTCTAGTATCGGGTATGATTTCTGAGGTCCCCCAGAGAG